>JAYMSL010000931.1:0-19752 GCA_036897195.1 Plantago coronopus
ACTTATATAAAAATTTAAAATTCCACTCATTATTCTAAAATTAAAAATGGTTACATATTCTAAAACTAAAAACGGTTACATATTCTAAAATTAGTAAAAGAAATGAGAAAAGAAAATAAAAATTTGGGTTGCATAGAGTTTGATTGTTGGAGTAGAAGGGTTGCATAGAGGTTGATAGTAAGTGGAATGATGACGTGGTAGAGAGAGTGGGTTGCTTAGAGTTGCAGTGCTGGAGATAGTTTAAGGCTCTATTCAATTCAACTTATGTTCATGTGTGTTCAGCTCAGTTCAGGACTATTCAATTTAGTTCAATTCAGGTGTGCGTAGTTCAAATTTATACTAGAATTCAGTTTATGTGGATGACGTTTAGTTGATAATTTTTCTGGATGAAATTTTTTAAATTTGACATGTAAAAGGATAAATTGAAAAGTTCAGGAACGTGACAGAACAATTACTATTTTTACACTGTTACTATGATGTTTTGGTATACCGTGAAAGTTTCTGGCAAGTCGAAAAGTATGTCCACCTACTATTGTTTACACTTACTTGGCACTCAACTATCACTTCTGCTGTTTGAGTAGTTGACTGAAGCACACACTTTTCCTCAAGAAGAGAGTAAGAAAGAAACATAGAAAATGGAGAAGCCGAAAAAAATGCCACCGCTTGACAAAACCACCGCAAACGAACGCGCACTGGACAACTTCCGATCACTCATGATGAAATGCGTAGAAGCTTCAGCTGGCCAGCTCCCCCCCGGGCACAGTGTGTATCTCAAATACAGGATTCAAGAAATCTTCCCCAGTTTCCGCACCCCTTCCCACCCTCCTTATGCTTGGGTAACGTTTCTTGTTCAAACCCCTTTTCGTTTATCTTCTATTTTTCAGCTCGCTACTGTAGAATGTGTGTGATTTGTGCTCGAAATTCCACAGCAAACAGTTCTGCTGCTGCTGATGATGATGATGATGATGATGATTGTATAATCTGCTCTTTGTGTTTCTACATTTATGCTGATTAGCTGGAAAATTTGGTCAATTCTTGTGATTTTGGTGATTAATTTGTCTCGTTATTCCTAGTTGCACTTGCATTTTATTGATTGTAAATGGGGTTTTTTCTTTGTTTCCAAAGTAGCTGATCAATTAGAGAAGAAAAAAGTGAAAACTTTATTGTTATTTGCTAAAGATCAATTACAGTCTACAGAGTTATGGATAAACAAGATCACTTTTTAGAACAGAGTAATAATAAAATATAATTAAAGAAAAATGATTTAAGTTCATAATCAGATGTTTAGATTTGATGGCATTGGCAAGCTATCATTGCTTTGGTGAGTGCTGAAGTACAACCTGATAAGGATTTTGGACTTGTAAGATGATTCTTTTCTATATTGTGTGGAGGTCTAACTTGAATGATGGTTATGTTTTTGTAGATGATTGAGAATGCAATCAAGCAGCTGAATGAGGAACGTGGCTCAAGTGAGGAGGCGATATCGAAGCTTATTGAAGCAGAACAGAAAAGCTTACCTTGGGCTCATGCTACTTTACTCAAACACCATCTAAAATGCCTATGTGATAAAGGGTGTCTTGCTAAGAGTGATAATGGGCTTTACTTGCTTATTAATGCAGCAAGCAATCCGAGACCTACCTCTGATCTGCGTCAAAGTCTTACTAATGTTGTTGGTGAGCTGCCTAACCGTAGCCCTCTGGCTAACCGAAGCTCCAGCCCTGGTCTATCATATGAATCTAGTACTTCCACGTCCCAGTCTAGCTCTAGTGAAGAATACGAATGTAGTTCCCCCTCCAGTTCTGACGAGGAATTTGGATCCGAGAGAAAGAGAGAAAACGGGAGAGGATCCGAGGACAAAGGAAAGGGGAAAAAAATTGTCCAGGAGGGTAAGAATATCCAAATTAAGAGTAGTAATCGAGGTAGGGGTAGGGGTAGGGGCAGGGGAAGAGGCAGGGGCAATGGTAGTCGTTTGAAATGGAAAGGGAAAGAAACTGCAACGGATGAATGCCAAGTGCAACACAAGGTTTCAGCAGACAGGGGCAGGGGCAATGGTATTCGTTTGAAATGGAAAGGCAAAGAAACTGCAATGGATGAATGCCAAGTGCAACACAAGGTTTCTGCAGATCATATAGATGTTGATACTAAAAAATTCTCAGTGCATGAAAGGATGGAATCACAGAGGGTAGATAGCAGAGTTAGAAGTGTGCGTGGGCGCAAAAGAGGTAGGCATGGAAAGAATAAGTTTCCAGAGGTGACTGAGGCGGAGGACCTTGTTGGACAAGATGAACCACAAACAGAGAAACAAAGTGAAGAAAAGGAAGATATGGACTCTCAGAATACTGGAGTCATTGTTATTGATGATGATGATTACATGGTAATGGAATAATTCATCTGCTTTAATGTGCATTGCAAAAAAACTTGCGGTGTCCCAGTCCAAATTTTATGTGAACATTTTTTTACACTGATCAGACTAGCATGTTGCTCTGTTGATATGTTTTCCTTCCTCAATTCCTTTTCTTATCTTGCCTTAAACAAATTACTCATTCATTCATTATATATCCTCCCTTAGGACTTGGGCAATTGAAGATAGTCTAACAATTTCGAAAGTCATATTTAGAATGCATATGTTATTGTTTTTTTTTATTAAAAAAAATAGAGAATGCATCCTGTAGTTTTCGAAAGGCAAATGGTAAATCGATATCAATAGTTGACTAGTTGTTATATTGAGAGCATTGTGTTTATATTAAGAAATTGATTGCTCCCAATTTAACAAGAGCGGCTCTCGATTTAACATTTGACTTTTCAAAATCATTGCTTCACTATCATTTCTTGTTTATAATCACGGGTGGAACCAGAAATTTGTACCGACCCGTGCTAACTATATATAATAATAATAGTTTTTTAATTAAAAAATTCAAATAATAAATGTTAAATATATTAAATTCATTGAGATCCTATGCCTTTTTACTTTGTAAAATATATACTTATATAACCTTTATTTAAACATATACTTACCCAGCAATTATAAGTTTTAAGTGGTTTGTAGTAACATTTACAGAACTAACGTATTATAGCACATCAAATATTTATAGTATTTTTATTTCTTGCAAATATACACGGAAAAGCACTTCAAGCACATTTGTAAAAGTGATATGTTGTATTTTGTAAAGTTTCATAATGAAAATAGAGCATGTTACATGTCAATATTTTAATTTTAATTCATACTATAATAAAAATTTCCCCCAAAACCGATCAGTTATGTGCTTAGTTCCGCGCCTGTTTATAATCATGGTTTCAATTGGCTGATCTATTACCTTTAATTTTCACATAATTAGGCACAAATTGATGAGCATGCAGGAGTGGAATCGTCAGATGAAGACATGGACTTGGATGAACTTGTTGATGAAGTTTACATGGAACTCTCACAAGAAACAGGAATACATAACCTTGAAATAGAGGATGGGGTAGCCAATGTGATTCTTCGAGAAGAAGAGCTTCTCCATGTGCAAAAAGACGTTGATCTCATTAATGGTGAAAATCAAGCAGAACCGAACAGTAAAGTGATTGATCCTGATCCAGAGGGACAAGTAGGGGTAGCTGATGAAGAAATGAGTGACATGTCAACAAAAGCAGTAGGCAATGGGAGTGAACCTGACATCACAGATAGTCAGATGAAAGAAGCCGGGAAGGATGCAGACACACTGGAAACGAATGAGATAGAAGATATGATGGAGGAACTAAAATTTGAGAATTCGGAACTTAGAGAACCTGAAGAGAACCAAATCAGGCAGGGCAGAATGCAATGTCAGGATGAAATAACACAACTCAATGCGAATCAGTGTAGTGTTGCAGATCAAATATGTGAAGTGAATGATGCTGGGCTTCAAGAACAACAATGTGAAGTTGACAATGTTGTCAGCAAACAATTAGCGGGAGAGAATTTCCATAGAAGACTTGATGAAGTACAACTGGTCACGGAGCAAAAGCCTGTAGAAGAAGATCACCAAGGTAGCTGGAGTGAAGAGCAGAATCATACCCCTGAAATAGAGCTGGTGAAAGATAATAACGAAGCAACTGATGGATGTTTTAAGTTCAAAGAAGGCCGGGAAGCAGCTGATGTATATGTTCTGTCTAAAGAAGGCCAGCAATGGCAAAATCAAATGGCAGGAGTACAACATGACATAAATAATAAGTCTGATGTTAGCAGTCAAACGTTGGGAATGAGTTATGTTTGCCAGATGGAACAAGAATATAGTCTTGACAGGAGGGAGGGGAACATGTGTGGTCAAAGCTCCATTCGAGATGAGTTGGCCAAGGAAGAATTGAAGCAATTTTCCCAGACAGCTGAGCCAAGTTTGAGAGAAAGTGGATATGATGTAATTGAGCTAAAAGACCAGCTGAAAGAGGGACAAGTGGACATTAGTGATGAGAAGTGCTTGTCCATGGAGGAAAAGAGTCATTACAATGATGCAGGTGAAGTTGTTGAAGAATGCAATCAGCGACCGGTTACTGAGCAAAATCAAGCTGAACTGGCCTCTGCTCGTCCTGATGGAGAAAGAGAAGGGATCGAAGAGGCTGGCCACTTGGATGAAGCGAGCAAGCACAAAGGAAAACCTACTAATGAGGAATACCCATCGGACATGGTAGAAGCTGATGGTCTGGACAAGCAAGAGCAGCCACAGCAGAATGAAGATGTAAGTCAGCATTTAGAAGTGTTAGAAACAGCTGAAAATTGTGAACCTCTTGATAAGTTGACAAAACATGGAAGTGAAGCTACAGAAGAAGGCAATCAGCAACCTGTCACTGAGCAAAATCAAACTGAAGAATTGACATGTGCTCTTGCTGATGGGGAAAGAGAAGAGAATAAAGAGGCTTGTCATTTTGATGAACTGAGCAAGCACAAAAGTAAAGATACTAATGAGGAATGCCAATTGGATAAGGCAGAGGCTGATGATCTGGATGAGCAAGAGCAGCCACACCAGAATAAAGATGTAAGTCAGCATCCAGAAGCGTTAGAAATGGCTGAAAATTGTGAAGATTTTGATAAGCTTACAAAACATGGAAGTGAAACCGAGGAAGAGCAACAACCCTCAGAAAACAAACAAGTTAGTGATCCTGAGGAGCAAAACAAACTTTGCAAGCGGCATAATAAAGATGAGAATCTGCAATTGAAAAGGAAACAAGGCATAGAAATGGCTGAAGACAAAAGATATATGCGAGTGACCAGAGGGAGGATGAGACTGGAGATACTAGAAGCTGGTCGTACTGCTGAGAATCAGGAGAACACTATTCTTGGAGGGATTAGCAGCAATCAGTTAGAGGATGCTTCAAGGACAACAAGTTCTCTTAAGGCAACTGAGAAACCACAAAGCCGACAGCTACGGCCGCGAACACCCAAATCTCAACCAAAAGAAACAGAACAAGACACAAGTGTACCAAGTCAGGAGAAGTCTTCCGAGACCAGCCAATGTCGAAAACTAAGGTATCAACCTTCTAGAAACAAGCCTGTTGAGTCTTCAAACAAAGCTACTTCATCGGTTGCTGCACCAGAGCTCCCTAAGAAGCACCGAGAGGGTATTCGTAAGAGCTCAAGGCTTCAGAAATAGCTAAAGCATGAAAGGTATGTTAGCTAGTTCTATATGTGTCTTACGTATACACCAGACCTTCCTGGAGAACCCTGATACTTCGAAATGCTGTTCACATGTGCCTTCATTTAAACTTGTTTGCTCTTAGTCGAGTGCATTGATGTAGGGTTCTTCTAACAGCATGAGTTATTCAACAGAAAAAGAAGGTCTGGTGTAGGGTTCTTCTAACAGTTATTATTTGCAAACTGTAAGTTGAAAAATGTTATGTGATTTTTGCAGGGCTTTTCTTTCTTTTTTGATGGACATCGGAAACATTCAAGCCTTCTTGGTCAGCAATAAAGAAAGGTTTGCTTCAGATATCTTTCTGCATTTTGAACTGGAAACTCATCTTTCAGGTGTTCTTGTCTATGGACAGACAAGCTGAGTTACTATAATGCCGAGAACTGAGTGGCTTTCGTTGTGTAACCGGTGCTTGTATAATAGCTGGTCATAGTCATCTGCTAATATGTTCTGCCAGTTGATTTCAGGACTGTGGTTGTCTGATTGTATATATATGTGTAGTCGTCTTTGTATAAATGTTGTATTTAAGTGAACGATCTCGTGGAGTAGCTAGATATGCATGCACTGTACCAGTTATTTTCGTTCTCCTAGAGTAAAAACATGCTACTTCCTCGCCCGTTCTTTTAATAACTTGCTAGTTGACTATTCGGAGCAATAGTCGACCAGAAAGTGCTCATAAAGAGAGCATGCAGGACAGAACAGTTGAACTTGGTTTTGCAACAAGTTGAACTTGGTGTTGGTAGTGCCTAGTGGATGTATTGATGCTTCAATTGTTGGCATGAAAACCTCCACAACTTTATGTTCATGGAAAAAGACACTTAATGACTATCATTATAGGAAGATGCATTTTCAAACACCAATAGCAAATTTGGGAGGTAGACTCACATGCTCCCAGTCACAATCAAATTAAAAGTGCTAGTTGAAAGCGAAAAGGGTTGATCTTTTTTATATCACAATCAAATTAAAATAAACTACTACTAGTTGAAAGAGAAAAGGGTTGATTGTTTTTATACCAAGGGAGGTTCGGGTCACCTTCTGGTGTTTAAAAAAAAGTCTTGTGAAATACGTGTCCGGTGTATGATATAAGTAAGTCCAATCCAACACTTAACAAGTAACTTTTCTTCTAAATGATCTCACAAAAATCAATAAATAACTAACTACTCATTCAACTCATTTTAGTCATATGACATACTCTCTCAAGTCTCAACGTACTCAGTTTTGATTAAGCAACGTAAACTTAGTGGAAAGGCCAAGTTGTAGCCGTTGACATGAATCCAATGGACCTTGACAATTTTATAGTGTTACTAATTATCTAATTTGCATACTTAATTATGCATTTTTCCAAGATAATCAACTAATTAGTCCCTTCATTATTATTAAAAGAAAAAGAAAAAAAAAACTTCATCGAAAACATCTATCTTAAGTCCAAAGATTATCTCAAAGTCGTTAAGGTTAAACCATTGCACATCAATTATTCTTAACTTTCTAAATATACATACATACTACTACTACTACTACTTTATAGCCTCATCGTGTCTCAAACACCTTAATACATCTCAATAGTTGATCACTGGTCTAACTTGATAAGCATTTCATATAATAGCAGATTTGCTCAATCTTATCATATGTTATTCGTTGACACTTAGCCTAACACCAACCTCAAGTGCGAAGAGGTTGTATTTTATACAACCACCTTCATCGTGTACTAGTATACTAGTCTTAATTCGTACACTAGTCTTAATTCGGAATTCGATCATTTGTCTATCTTATTCTTCTAATACTTTGTCTAAAGAATATATTATTCATCCAAAAATTCAAACATCTCAGCATATCAAATTTGAAGCAAAAGTCAACTTGTCGTCGTAACAAACACACGTAACATGGCTGGCAATACAGTACCGCTAACAAACTCTATAAAGTCAATTCGATTACACAATTGTCCAATTCCCAAATTCCGGCAAACCCTAATTCCCAAATTCGACTAATCTCATTCTCAGCTGGAAAGTGGCAACGGAGATTTTGGTTAGCTTCCTCATCAGTTCATCACCGACGAGTACGAAAAGGTTAGCTCAGCTCCGCCTTTTTATCTTCACCTTTAAATTATTCACACACACACACACAGAGCCGCATGGGTATGTGTTTGTGGGGGCACAGCAATGGCGTTACTGTGACGAGATGTCGATGATGATGATAAGATAAGGCTCGCATTCCAACACCCATTCCATTCGTCCATTAATGCGCTCCTTTTCTTTGGCATTTTTAATATGTCAAACGACAACAACTGGATCTAGAGTATTCATTTGGGGAAGGTCTTTTCCATTTTCTGTTCTCACCTAATTCAATTCCACAGGCTTTTACTGGTCTATATTTATTCACTTGACCATTTTCACTTTCCGTGTTGTTTCTCTGCGATTTTTGTGGGTCTTAGTAGAGATTTAGGTGAACCTCAAGCTATCTGTACCCACTTGGTTGAATAAATATCTGTGTTAAGTATTCATTCTTATTCCAATAATTTGTGATGAGATTCTGGACCTGAAAATTCGGAGCGTATTCGTTTTTATTTTTTGTTCCGAGAAAAGGTAAAATCTTTGATGCCATCCATTGTCTATTTATAGAAAATTGTAACTTGGTTTTATCGCATTGAGTCATACATATAGTATTATCTATTACAGTTGTCTATATACGCTGTATACGTTGGAAGAGGTTCATTTGAGCTAGTTTATTGCTAGGAGTTTTATGGGTTTCTGGGAATCGTTTTTCATCTTCTTTTAAATTCTCTGAAGGTGCGGTGAAGGGGTATCCCGTGACTACTGTTCTTTTCCGCTGAAGCAGATTTCTTGAGTTACTCAGGTAGAAATGAACTCTGGCCTTTTGCTTTCCTTGTGAACGAGTCCTATACCCTACTTCCAAATTTCTTGGTTACATGCTTCTCTCTCTCTTTTTTCTCCCTGAGATCGGCTTTTAGTTTTGGGTTGGTAGTTCTAGTGTTTGCTTGCCGAATCTTCAGATTTCTTGGTAGGTATGAGTTATAAAAAATCTAGCTTCAAATCAAAGCATGGCATTCATTTGTTTTCATTGTTATTCTTCATTCTTCTTGTCCATATGATATATTGAAGTGGTAGTCAGTGGAGTTGTTTACTCACCAGGACCTTTTTTCTTTACGTTTAACTAGGCTGGGCTGTGTAGGGTTTCACTGTTTGCATTCGTTTTTATGTTTTATAGCTCTGGTTTATGCAAACTCTTATGTGTTCATATTCTTTAGTAGACTGCCTGTGCATTTTGTGTCGCTACAAAATTTGTAATTTCCTGGGTTTGTGGATTTGCTGTCTGCTTGACGTTGATGTATAGTAGATGGTGCTACTTGTGTAATTTAGTCCTCTTTCATTGTTTGTCCTCCTTCTATATGTCTTTGTTTGCCACATACATAAGTAAGTCTTAAATTATTGTGGATGTTATTTGAAAATTTAAAGTGTGGACACAAGTGAATCTGCTAAGATTTTTTCTTTCACCTCATAAAATGTAAAGCTTCTCTTTTATGTGGGAATCCTGACTGTAAATCCTTTTCACTTTTCTGTTGTTTTAGGTCATGGCTTTCAGCGATTTCTTCACTGAATATGGTGAGGCAAATTTGTATGAGATACAGGAGGTGGTTGGTAAGGGAAGTTATGGTGTTGTAGCTGCAGCAGTGGATACTCACACGGGTGAAAAGGTAGCTATAAAAAAGATTAGTGATATTTTTGAGCATGTTCCAGAAGCCAACCGCATTCTTAGGGAGATCAAGCTTCTACGGTTACTCCGACACCCAGACATTGTAGAAATAAAGCATATTATGTTGCCCCCATGCCGGAGAGAATTTAAGGATATATATGTTGTCTTTGAATTGATGGAGACCGACCTTCACCATGTGATCAAGACAAATGATGACCTCAGCCCCGGGCATCATCAGTTTTTTTTGTATCAGTTGCTTCGAGCATTAAAATATATACATTCAGGTAGGACATTCTTTAGAGAAATGGTTCTCTATTTTCTTGTGCTAATAAAATTGTTCACATCTTTTGCGCAGCAAATGTGTTCCATCGGGATTTGAAACCCAAAAACATCCTAGCTAATGCAGACTGCAAGTTGAAGATATGTGATTTTGGGTTGGCTCGTGCATCATTCGGTGATGCTCCCTCTGCCGTTTTCTGGACTGTAAGTATTGTGCATTGATTTTTAGGGGATTTATCCTCTTGATTTTTCACACTTTTCTTTGATTTGGTGCTACACTTCAGAGTGCTAAGTTTGTGTCGTGCTAGCTACTATGTAATATGAAATGACCAATAAATCTCAAATATAATGTCTCCTTATAATCATTTTCTACAGGATTACGTGGCAACTCGGTGGTATCGTGCGCCAGAACTCTGTGGTTCCTTTTTCTCTAAAGTAAGTAAAATTATGGATAGAATGAAATAATAACTACAACAAGCTTTCTCCGTGTTCAACTGCCCCGCGTGACGGGATGGGGTCACATGTTTTGGCTTTCTGATTAGCTATAAGTAGCCTCTCTTATTTTCACCGTCTATTTGATGCTGTCCCTGATATGTGTTATTAACTTCCCCGGCTGTCCTGCACTTTAGATCATTGATATAATGGCATGTAAAACTTTTAAAACAGCACTATGTTGAAGCATCCATGACCAGTTTAGTTCTAGCGACTTGTGTTACTCTTTATTAGTATTACACATGCTCAATATTATTGAAAGAAAATGCTAGTTTGTTGAAAATACATAGGGTAACCTCTAGTATTACACATGCTCAATATTATTGAAAGAAAATGCTAGTTTGTTGAAAATACCTAGGGTGGTGTACTCACTTTTCTAGTTTGTTGAAAATTTCTGCTACTACGTAGGTATGTGCCAAAGACCGTGCTGGGCCTTTCTTTTTTATGTGTTAAATCCTTCCTATTAGTTTCTTATCCTTGTTTCACTTGAGATAATGCTCATGAAGTTTGACTTTCTTGTTCGCTCTCTATGATAAGGGAATTCAGGCTTCCATGACAACACTTGGTTCCTTTAAGGAAGTTTTGATGAATTATGTCTAGAGACATCCATTCCTTTCACTTATAACCCCTCCCTCCACATTATTTTTCTCAAATTCTTTCATGCAACTTTTCTCTGTTATCATTTTCATGATGGTATATCCATAATTTCCCTGAACACCTTATCATCAGATTAAAGAATACTGTCTTATCTAAATTGCAAAAACTGAACCAGTGAATATTTACAGATCTGTCTCTTTATTACAGTGTGCTTTGAAAATATATTAAGTTGGTTGTCCTGAAAGTTCTGTGTTTTTGCAGTATACCCCTGCTATAGATATCTGGAGCATAGGATGCATATTCGCAGAAATTATTACTGGCAAGCCATTGTTTCCTGGAAAAAATGTGGTCCACCAATTGGATATCATTACTGATCTTCTCGGCACTCCATCTCCTGAAGCTATTGCAAGGGTGTGTTTCTATATTCTTCCATTTTCTCAAGTCTTATGAATTTATTGTAGCTTAGGAATGTCATGTTCTCAAAAATTACTTTTAATTGGCTCTTGTTTTACTGCACATGTGCAATGATTGAGTTTGATTGGGAAACAAATTTATTGACACTTCTTGTACCATCTGTAGATTCGGAATGAGAAAGCCCGAAGGTATTTGTCTAGCATGAGAAAAAAATCTCCTGTATCCCTGTTGCAAAAATTCCCTAATGTTGATCCTATGGCTCTTCGTCTACTTGAGCGTTTGATTGCATTTGATCCCAAAGACCGCATTTCTGCTGAAGAAGTAAGATTAAGTGCAATTTGCATTCTAACTTCATCAGGTATTTTAATTCATATATAAATTATAATTGTTATATACTTGCTACAGGCACTGTCACATCCATATTTTTACGGGTTAGGAAACGTGGAAGATGAGCCATCAACTAATCCTATTTCAAAATTCGAGTTTGATTTTGAAAGGAGGAATCTGACAAAAGATGATGTGAGGGAGCTAATCTACCGGGAGGTGCGGACACAATTTGTTATGCCTTTTTCTAACATTTTCTGCTTTTTGCTGTTACTTACATGTATCCTAATTACAAGCACACAGATCTTGGCGTATCATCCCCAGATGCTCCAGGAGTACATTCGTGGCGCGGACCCCATTCACTTTATGTATCCAAGGTCTGGCAATCAAGAGAATCGTTATGAAGCAATTATTTTTCTGCTTTAATTTGAAAGTTTTTAGATTATTTCCCTTTTCATATCTAAAATTTTCCCTGCTATATTGCTTTTGTTCTTTATGCACCCAGTTTCTATTCGCCTGCCCCTATTAATCAAACTTCGTATTGTTTCAGTGGAATTGAGCAATTCAAGCAACAGTTTATGCACTTTGGTGAGCAACCTGGTAAAGTGGACAGGCCTCCCATGAGAAGACGCTATGCATCACTGCCGAGGTAATGTCTTCACTTTTCTGATTACCGAAGCTTATTGACCTGACTCGCTGATGGAGATTAACAGTCGTGTGATTATTCAGGGAACGCGTATGTGCTCCCATCGATGAGGACCAGGAGGAGGGTAGTGATTCTAGAAGTCTCGCTCTGGTTGCTATGCGGCGCCCATCACTCTTCAGCCCCAAAAAGGCACCAACTTCTGCAGGATCAGAAGTTCCCTGTACACCTCCGAGAGCTAAGCAGAATGGTCGCAAGAAATCAGGCTATAGTGCACGGTGCTTATTATTAAGTGCCAGCACTAGTGCTTCCAGATGTGTTGGTGTGGAAGCAAGCAAATTCTGTGAGGTGAGTGCGTATTTCTTTGATTTTTGTATAGGTGTCTTTACTTGGTGGGAGAATGGATACAATATTTTTGCATATGAGAACACAGTGCTATATGCAATCTGCATCAAAGACTTCTTGATTTTTAGTTGATTTAGGAAACTCACCTTATATGTACAGCTTGCACAAAACAACCACCCCCCTTCCCTCATGTTTGCTTAAAAATCTGCAGCTAAGAGTCTTCTTTTTACCTGCTAAAGTAGAAACCAAATTTACATCAAAACATTCTAAATCAGAAAGATCGTTGTTATGCTAGAGAGCTTTTTTTTTTCTTTTCCCCCTTTAGAAAGGCTAGATTGTCTTATGCAATGAAAAATGACATAGGAGTTTGAGCAATTTACATACAACTGCACAAGTCAAGGCTGTTCATGCATTAAACCTCTATTGGATCAATTTAATTTTTTGGGTTCTGATCAGAGCTGTGTTTATTTTCTGCCGTGCAGGTGTAAGGGCAACCGAAGTTATGCACCCCTTCTATCTATTTCTATTCCAAATGTCTGTAATGAACCGCCAGAACAGTGAGTAGAGTTGCGTTTCATGACTGGACTTGTTAGACTAGGACATGCTCTCGTTCTCTTATCTGCATGTGCAACACGAGGACGGACAAATGATGATGACGATCAGTTTTATGTAATTCTTGATTTATGCCTGGACAACTTTGTAAGCAAAGTTACTGTAGAAGTGAAACTTAATATTGTGGTGTTGATGAATTCCTCTGTATATATTTGTCATTCGGAAATATGTATTGCTTTAAAATATTGATGGTGCTCTATTATTGAAATTCTCAAGTTTCAGAATTTTACTCAAGTTTCAGAATTTTATTGGGGTACCTCCAATTGTTGTTCATCAAGTTCATCATGATTCATGCATAAAGAAAAGGTACAAGTATCAACTTGCTTCCTACTCTATGCGATGAATGGCTACGTACAGTTAACCCGCTTAAATAAGTTTCATCTGAATTTGATTGATCACTAGAGAGGAAAGCTACTTATAAGGTTATAGGATAACATTCGATACACTCCCCGTTGAAGACGTGAAGTGAGAGGATAACATTCGATACGGCTCCCCGTTGAAGACTTGAAGTGAGGGATTTGCTGATTACCATCAGGTTGCATTCTATTGGAGCTGCTTTAGAGCTTACTTTCATCTTCATCGATTATCATCTTTCGATATTTCAAATAGTCACTGACTTAGCAGTTAGCGGAATCTATTCTTACCTTCATTTAATCTCTTAATCTACCCAATAACATGGATATTAAGATAGGATTGTCCATATCATATTATTGACTTGCTTCTTCAAACATGTTGTGTTTGTTAGAATTTTGAAACTATTACAATACACGAACAACATAAAATTACGATATACATAAACGCACCATGTTATAAACATCTTTTTCGAATTCAAAACTTGCATTGTATTTACGGTTAACCGATATCGCCTGAATGATAGAACTCAACTATTCATCAAGATTCATATCCAAACAAGTACATCTTAGTCTCTAAGCCATACGGCCCATACATATTTGATATGGATTAGGGCGCCCTATTTATATCTTTCATTTTGCTGAACATTTTTCTTCAATCATTCTCGGAGAAAACAAATGGGTAATTATAAACCCAGTAAAAATAAGAACACAAACTTCCGAATATAAAATCATCTTTCATTCTTTCTCAATTCTCAGTAGCCAAGAACTGAAATTGAACTCAAGAAACGGCAGTAGAGGTTCTGGAGCACCTGAACCAGTCTCTACAGTGGAAACCCTATTCTTACACTCCTTCAACTTCCTCCTCTCCGAATCAAACAAGGTATCTTGTTCAACCCAGTTACGATTTTGCTGCAATCAGTTTAATTACCTGTTTCGTGTCTCTTTTTGAAGACGGCTGTGTTCTTTATTTGAACGAAAATGTTGCGCGCCAGGTGTTCTGGAAAATGCTTATGAAAGTCCGCAACTTTTGCATGAATTCGTTCTATGCTACAAGTTATTGATATAAGCTGATTCAACTCTTGCGAGTCATATGCCAAAATCTATCTCTGATATGTGGAATATCAGTCTGTTGAGCTGTATGCATCCAGTGCATTTATAATTTTTCTACATTGAGAGGAAATTAGTAACTGCTATATGGTTATATTTCCCATTGAGTGAGCTAATTGCACCACTGTGATTTTTGCTACTGTTAGTATTTTCATGTCATCTGTATTTGTGCAAGGTTATGTTTGAGATGATATTTGGGTGCATGTCAATGTTTCTGGGTCGGTTTTGCTTACTGATTATGTAAGGTTAATGCTATATAATAAGCTACTACTAGGATGTAGGTCTTGTCCTTAGAATGAGCTCCAAGTAACTTGCATGCTTTTCACACCTGTACATCCTGTTTTTGCTTCTACATGATGGTTCTGAAAAGAGATATGCTTTATTTGCTCTATATTTAGACTGTTCAACCCAAGACTTTATATATTATTTATGTTGTTGTGACTGTTTGAATGATTTACAGGTTCAATGGCTGTCTCGTAGGCAACAGTTACTCATGCTGTTATCCTATCATATATGACAGTGGCATCCCCGTTCACACATTACTGTAATATGGTGCGCTCATTTATTCCTCTCTTGCTGTCTTGTCAATCTTTTATGTACTAAGCTTTCTTTTGAAGACCTGTGTTTCACACCTAAAATCATTAGAGCATATGGAGTATATCCCTGATTTGGAGAAAAAAGTTGTGTAAGATGGTCCTAGAATATGAACCAAAATAGACTGATGAACCCATAGTGAAACTTGTGAACCAATAGAACAAATCTATTAGACCTCCTTTTTTTTTTTGGTGAATCCTGATAGGAAACATACAATTATTACATAATACATAGATATTCATTGTGCCACTCTTGCAATTATCAAACAAATATCTTGGGTTTGTGGTTCATATATAAGAGTCCATTGGAAAGTTTATAACATTCACAATTCTAATTTGCATGTGCTGATGGTTTCAATCTGTTTGCGAAATCATGCGAGGCCTATATTTATTCCATTCACTTGCTCACAAATAAAGGCACTTATGGTTCTGTAGTAATAAGAGAACTTAGTTCAGTTTTAACTACTATCAAAGTGGTCCTTGCCTGTTCCTCATATACCCATTATAGTGTTTGTTTGTATCGTTTGATACTGTGACATTTTCTTCAGCATCGGTATTCTTACTGTTTGTAGCTTTATATGAGTCAATTTCAATGTTCTCATGGTTTGTCTATATAAGGAATGCAATTGGTTTCTGGTAAAGTACCAAGTTAGCATGACAATTCCTGTTTCTCTTTTTTTCCCTTCCTCAGGGTTTCAGTGAGAAATGCTTGAGACATGCATTAAGTTTTGAAACTGAAACATACTGCAATGTTTTCAGTAGGAACCGGAGGTATTGTTTTGTCTATTCAGCTTAGTGGTTTGTTTTCATGAATCTCACTGACATATTCTACACTCTCAAATTTCATGTAGGCTTACTAAATTTACTCTACTATGCTTCCGGTCAAAGCACAAGATCTCAGAAAAATATTTGAAGGGTGTGGATGGCTATGAAAAGGTAAATATTATAGATCAGTACTTAAGCTTCATACTCGTCGAAATTTAAGGCTTGGTCGTGACTTAGCTGCATATAGTGGTCATTGCTAATGCCTTTTGGGGGCGTACAAGTGATATTCACAGCACCACTCTGAGCTTATAATGAATAATAGAATGTTTTCTTTCATGTCTTTTCCTTCCGCATTTTCTTATGATTCACGAACTCGTCGTTTTCCTGGTGTAAGAGAAATAATAGTTTTACCAGCTTCAAAATTTGAATTTATATATTGTTGGGGGAATATTTATATTACAACTCAATTGCTTGTAGGAATCAGTTTTGATGGGTTACAGTGCTCTTGATGGCTTAATTGGTCATAAAAAATCTAAAGCCAAGTCTGCCGAGATTATTAATGGAGATAAGAGTGGTTCTAATGCCACCTTAACACACAAAAAATTCCCTTCCATTACCTTGGGTTACTTTCCTAGTGTGGAGTTGTACGAGGGAACCACATGCTACCCTGAAACGGAAGCACCGGTGCCTCAAATTCTTGAAGGATGTTTTCCTAGTCGTATTGATGCAAATTGGGCAGATCATTGGTTGTACCATAATCCAGATTCTTTAGATGTAGAACATGTAAATGCCACTTATGTCCTGGAAGAGAAAATCGATGAGTCTACTATGTCTACCCAAGCACCAGATCTGAAAGAAGAAGCAAGAAGTGCTTTACAGTTGACCACCGAGAAGCCTTGCAGCAGTGCTTTGTCTGAAGACCAGCAAATTGCTGTATCAGTGGCAGAAATTCTAGATAAAGATATCAAGAACATACCTGGGGTGACGAAACGGCAGATCAGTCTACTGGATAACTGTGGCTTTCACACGGTAAAGAATTTATTGGGGTTGGTTTCATTTCACTTAAAATGTAAAAGCCTGACTAATAGGTTTGTTTATTGTAGCTACGGAAGCTGCTACACCATTTCCCTCGCACCTATGTTGATTTACAGAACGCCGGGCTGCAGATTGAAGACGGACAGTACTTCATCTTTGTTGGGAAAATCATGTCCTCAAGGTCTGTTTCCACCTATATTGACAATTCTGTATGTCAATAAATCTGTTTTGCCTTTCAAGCAAGCGGCGCAAAAAGATAATCTTGCTTATGCTGATTTATAGTAGTCTATAATGAGGGATTGAGGGTTGTGTTTCTTGACATTATTGAATTTACTACACATAAACATACAACTTTATTTTACTCAAGTTCATGCTACCATCAGCAAGATACACAGGTTTAGCAATTCTTGAGAGGCACTGGAAATTGTGCCTGCTTTTGTTTGGTGATATTCATATGAACTCCTATAACACGGAAAAGTACAAAACCTCCCTACATTTCTGAAACCCCTCATATGGGGTTGGATAAACTACCTTACTTAGTAGAGTCCCGCTTAAGCGAGTACTTTTCACCTTTTATTGGTAACATAGGGAGATTATTTGCAAGTTTAAAACAGGGGCAGATACAGGTTTTTTACTCCGTGAGGACAAAATAGATTTTAGGAAATGATGTGGGTGCAAAGCCATAATCCTAGATGGGGGGGGGGTATAGTTTTACAAGGAGTATTGAACAGGGGCAGCTGCCCCCACCAAACTGTATATACATATGCTCCTGGTTTAAAATAAAATTTGTTACATGATAGCCCTCCCTTATTTTGCGTGCGATTATGTGCGGCTTGTCGAGTGTATCGTCATGTCCGAACACCCCTTTGGAAATATAATGTCTAGACTGTAGATTCATTTTCTCCAGGACTGTTTTCCAGTTTCAATTTCTATCCCTGAGTTTTATGCAAAGTGGTCGTCCAGACAATTCCGCTATGGGCCAGAGTTTTAACCCGGCCAATTAATATAACTCAGCTCTTGCATGCATTTCCTTGGAAATGTGTGTTTCTAACTTTTGTTTTCTTTTCTTTTCAAATTTATTTATATATTGTGGATTGTAAGCTGTTCCTTTACCTGCACTTTCCTGCTCTTCTGTCTCACCTTATCTGATTTCTCGAACATGCATTTTTGTATTAATTTCTTGTTTTCTCTTCTGTTCTCTTATCAGCAATTTTTGCATGTAGTATAAGGGATCATTTCTTTGAAGTCCTGTGGTATGTACCTTTTCACGTTCGATTGAATTCTGACAATATAATATTTGTCCACTCAGGG
Source organism: Plantago coronopus (assembly GCA_036897195.1). NCBI lineage: Eukaryota > Viridiplantae > Streptophyta > Magnoliopsida > Lamiales > Plantaginaceae > Plantago > Plantago coronopus. The sequence continues at coordinate 18,224 of JAYMSL010000931.1, forward strand.
GAGTTCGGGCCAGTAGTTCATTTTCATTCCTGGAGGTTACAGTGGTGTGCGAAGTTGCCGACGTCAAATCAGATACTGAGTGCATGACCCATGCTTGTGCAGATAACACGAAAAGAACACTGTATTTGCATTTGAAAAAGTTCTTCCGTGGTAACCGTTTCACATATTCTCCATTCCTCAGAAGCATTCAGGAAAAGTACACGGAGGGAGATACTGTATGTGTTAGTGGTAAGGTAGGATTGCTATAGCTACTCTTTTGATGATAAATCACTTGGGGGACATTTTTTGTTACTGTATTTATGTTTCCTTTCTCTTACTTGTGATGCTGATTTTTATAGGTGAAGGCTATGCGTAACAAAGATCACTTTGAAATGAGAGAATATAATATCGATGTCCTAAAAAATGAAGGAGATTCAGATATCAATACAAAAGGAAGGCCGTATCCAATATATCCTTCAAAAAAGGGTCTTAATCCTGATTTAATTAGAGACCTCATCTCAAGGTTTAAGGCCCTGGACCTCTTATCTTATCCATTGTTAATGTTTAATGGCGGATATTAAATTTCTTGTCTGTCTAACCTTTAGTCCGAATAATGGATAAGCCAATAATTTTATTGTAAATAAGTAAAATAACTTATTGTGCACTCTCCAACTTATTATTTTTGTTTTTATTGTTGTTGCCATCTTGGCTACAACACTAGAAATTTAGGTCAAATGAGTGGCCATATTTGGGAAATGAATGTGTATATTTGATGCACAAAGTTGAATTCCAGTGTATGACAAATTGACAATTCTTTATTATTGCCTGTTCGTTACTGGTGGCCAACCTGTACCTTTCACTTGGCCTATTACATGGTTACTTTCTGATTTGCACAATCTTTTCATTTTCAGAGCTTTAAAGACGTTACCTGTTGGACTTGATCCTCTTCCTAAAGATGTGACTCAGGAATTTGGGCTCTTATGTCTCTCCAATGTATGTAAATTTTCCTTCACTATGTGATGTTTTTGATATTTCTCTCGCGTGAGTTAAAATTACTACTCCCTTTGTCCCATATCCAATGTCACATTCCATAATGCTTTGGTGAACATGGGTCTGCAATTTTCCAAAAATAGAAACTAGGAAATCTATTGTGTGACATAATAAATGTAATAATAAGATTATGATGCATTTGGTCAAGGACAGAGAGAGAGAGTACATTTTTGTAAACTCTTCTCGAGTTATAGCTTTCTATATCATGTATCCTCTTAAATACTCCCTCCGCCAGTCCGTCCATATCAAATGGCCATGATTTAAACACTATTCTATGTTTTAAACGGAGATAATAAAGAATTGATGTTAAGCTCGGAATATTCTGTTGAGGGCATTTATGAGAAGAATGAATTAATTAGGACTTAGGAGAAAGGGAAAATTCCTATTAGACCCAAAATGAACCATCATATTACTCTAAAACCCTTTCTCATAAACCCATTATTATTAGGTCCAAATAAATTACAATGAGGCCCATTTTTAGACAATTTTACCCTTCATTA
>JAYMSL010000932.1:0-19739 GCA_036897195.1 Plantago coronopus
AAAAAGGGTTAATAATACCATAGGCGGGAAGAAACAGATCTGGAACCTCTAAACTCCACACCGGAAACCACCACCAAAAAACCCTAACCGCCATGAAAAACAACCCTAATCGTCGCCGCAAAGGCGAATCCATGGCACCAGACCGCCGTCCACCTCCACCCACACCCACCAGCGCTGCTCATTATCCCAACGTTGACAACTGGCAGTTCAGCACTCCTGTCTCTCACCGTGACTCCGACGCCAGCTTCAGTAGCAGCATAGCCGCCTCTTCCTCCGTCGTCCCCAACATCAACGACCGCTCGTACCAGCTCTCCGCCCTTCGTACTATCAATGCCTACCTCGCTTCTCAGTCTATTCCCTTTTCCCTCAAACCCCCTCTCCCTTCAGCCAAGGATATCACTGAAACTTTGAAATTCCTTGTTAAGCGATTAGGGTTTAATTCTCAGAAATTGGACGAGGATCTGACAAATACTATGAAATTCATGAAATGTCCGTTGAAATTGAATAAATCTGCTCTCCGTGCACCCGGAACACCTCATTCCTGGCCCAATTTGCTTGCGGTGATTCACTGGATGGTTCAGATAATTAAGTATATAGAGCACACTACGAACTCAGAGGAGAGTTTTGAGGCTGGGGAAGCGGTTTTGTACTGGGTGAAGAGCTATGCGTTGTACATGAGGGGGCTGGATGGGGAAGTTGACGCGTTGGATGCAGAACATATGAAGCAGCATACAGAGTGGAAGGGTAGATTGGAGACTGACGTGAACAGGTTGGAGGAAGAGACTAAGGAATTGGAGAAGAAATTAGAGTTGTTGAAGGGGCCAAGTAGAAAGGAGGTACTGGAGCAGGATAAGTCCGTATTGGAGAAGGATATCACCAAGTTTCATGTGCTGATTGAGCGTTTGGATGGGACGTTGATGGATGCGAGGAGGAAAGTGGAGGAGAAGGAGAAGGCTTTGGAGGAGAAGGTGGATGGTAGGAAGAGGATTCTTGAAGAGAATCAGGAGTTGAGGATGACGATTGAGGAGCAAGGTATTAACTTGAGAGATGCAGATAGGATTAAGAGGGAATTGCAAGCTGTGGAGAGGGATATTGAGGAGTTGGAGGCTGCGATCACTGGTTGGGAGGAGAAGAAGTGGGAGCTTGATTCTAAGATTGGGCATACGTTTAAGGAGATGGAGCAGTTAGCGATGGACTGTAACCAAGCTATTAGAAGGTCTGTCTTCACTTGCATTCTATGCGTTATTCAGTCTTTTTTAAACATAAGAGCATTGAATCCAACCAACATTTCTATTCAAATCTTTATTTTCTTAGTTCACCTTAGGATGTGTACTTTGGTCCAGAGTCTCTGTCTCATCGCTATGACAACGATTTCCATTTTTCGATGGGCAGCAGACTGTCCTATAAAACAAAATTACTAAACTAGCAGGTCGTGTATTTTGTCTGGACTTTCTGTCTTCCGCTTATACGAATGGATGACAAGGAAATAGTATTCACGAATGTAACCCGTTCTTTCTTTATGCGTTTGCACTTGGCTGATAGATTTACATGGCCTGTAGCGATGTAGTATCAGTTTGCAGTTTTTAAGTTGTTACCGTGTCAAACGTGATTGAACATGATGCATGTACCCTATTATATGTAACAAGTAGATATATGGCAGTGTTAGTTATTCAACCTGTTCCTCAAACATTTAGAAATTAGAACAGGACATTCAACCAAACGTATTTCTAAGATACTTTCATTAATGTATGCAATATTTTTTGTGGATGCAGTCTGATGTTTTTTAACTTTCTTTAGACAGTTTTTTTTTCTTTCTTAAACTGCACTCTTGTCCTAATAGTATTATGTAACCAGTTTTTTATCTATGTAAGAGAAGAACTCTTAATAAGTTGTTTGTCAAGGTTGCTTGGCATCATGTTTTAATTCTTCTAACTGTGTTCGAGTATGATACGCTGGCAACTTTGGATCTCCATAAAAGAACTCCGGTGCTGATATTTTATTGGAATGTTTTCTGTAGTTTTTTCTTGGATTGTTGCGGCTAGATTAATTTAGTATTTTTGCAGGTTGAAGCTTGGGAACGGATTTCAGTTTCAGTTGGATGCTAATGGCTCCACTCCATCTGATATCTTGGGACTAGATTTTAAGTCAATAAAACCTGAGCTTGCCTCTTTTGCTGAGGACATAAAAAGAAACTCAATGGAGAAGTTGCAAGAACTGATAACTCTTCGGCAACAGTCTGGTGAAAATGATCTGAAGATTGAGGAGAAACGAAATGAAATTGCTGCCCTTCAGTCTCACATTGAAAGAGTAAGTACTTGATCTTGCCATGTGCATTCATTTCTTGCTGTCATGATTTTCTGGGTAACCTCCTTACTTATGATACATTATGCATGGAGTCATCTTATTATTCATAACTTTTAAGTGGGTCATAATAGGATTATATGTGTTATTAGGAACTGTTGCAGTAGGCACGTTGATATGCTCTACTATCTTATCTATCATCATTACCTGATTGCATGAACCTGAAGTCATATTGAAGTGTGGTTGGTCAAAGATATCAAGAGGATATATCTTTATGATCTGCTTAATGCAACCTGGTCAAATACAATATACAAACCATTTCTTGTATACAATGCCGGTTACAATTATAACTGGGGGTCGACTTGGATTATGTTTGCTTCTTAAGTCAACTGTATAGTAACACCATCTAGGGAGAATGGATGTAAGTTCTCACTGAGTTAATTTCTTATACATTTTTCTTCAAACTATCTTTACCGCTGACCTCACAGTAATGATTTAGTTGCTGGGTTTACTGATGCTTTAGATCTACCTTATTTTGCTACTTCATGTGCATGCTTCTGTGAATTCCCTATGATTTTAAAAAAATGGCTAATTTTCTGTACCAACTACGAACACTTAGCTTCATACGATGTTTTGACTTTTGATGTTCTATGTATGCATCTGTATTTAAATAAAGACTTGGCTGTTTATTTTTACTACACAAAGGAGATTTAGTAATATGCCAAGCCAGTTATTTAGTCAAAACTGTTAATAGGATTTGAAGATAGATGATGGAGCTTTGATGTTTTCTATTGATACTTTTTAAGAGAGTAGCATTAGTCACCTGGGAAACAGTGTTAACTAAATATCATCACTCTAATGTTATGCAGGTCAAAGAACAGAAAAAGGTAATGGAGAAAGGAGCACAAGAAAGCATGTCTAAATATGCAGCCGAGGCTAGGAAAATGGTTGCAGACTTTGAAATGGAGGCCCAGAAACTGTCAGTTGTGGAAAAAGAAGCAGCAGAGTTTCTGAAGGTATGCCTGTTTGGCTATATGCCTAGTCCATATATTCAGCCAATAGGCTTTGTACCATCTCTCCGTCTATAGAGTGTGTATGCTTCTTTATTTCCTTATTTCAAGTAATCGTCTTGAAAGTTTGATGTGCTGAGTTCTCTTTTGACATTATGTTGTGAAGGCATCTAATGCACAGCTGCATGAAACAACTATTGAAGTTGAGAATGAAGTTAATCTATGTGCTGGGCAGCTGTTTCAATTGATCAATTCGGTTTCAAAGTACAAAGAACACGTTGGATCAAGAATTGTACAGGCGAAGGATCATCTCCAAGAAACTACTAGTGCTGTGGCAGCCATGTACAGAGGATATAATCCTTCAAAAATAGCTAGTGTTCAAGGTTCGAGCAGTAAATGACGGTGTTCATAATGTATAGTATATGAATCTCTTATCGCTTTCTGAGACTTTGTTTACCCAAATAGTACTCGTACGTACACCGTGGAGTCTTGTAATTACTACTTTCAACTAATCCGAGGATTATTTGGGGTTGTTCATCCACTATGTGTTTGAGGTTTTGATCGAAGGTTGTGATGCATTTGTATTTGTTTTGGATGACATTTTACAGTTTGAGAGCACTTCCCTTTGATATAAACATAAATTCTTTAACATATATTGTAGATAAATAAATTGAAAAACAGAAACAAAACTAACATGAATATACTTGGCTCATTAGTAAGTAGTAGTAAAGTTCGTTCAATTCACCTGAAATTTGAACTGAACTAAAATGAATGGACTTGAATTGAATTTAACTGAACTAAACTTATTGTATAAATTATTTTCTAAGGTTTCAACACTTCAGCCGGGTTCGTCCTAATGTGTTAAAACCGAACAGGATGTTAATGTCCTTACAAGTTACAAGCAAGCAATTCAATTGGTGCTGTGTAGCCCAAAGAATGTTGCTGTAATTCAGGACATTTTTGTATTTTGTTTTGTGTTTTGGCTGAATGTCAGAGATGCCTATTTATATCAGTTTTGCTCTTTTGTTTTGCATTGACTTGTAGAACCAAGAATTTATTTTTTAAAACGGTAAAAGGATGATTCGAATCTGATTTATTAATTGGAAGTGTGTATTACCAACTGAGCTGCATTTCGTTGTTTTCTTTGTAGAACCAATATTATACTATTGATCTTTATAGGACTAAGAAGGCAACTTAAAGCCACAACTGAAGTTGAAGTAAAATAAACCTGACTTATCAGTTATCAGTACTCAATTGAGAACTAAAGAAGAGCCATCAGTTATCATTACTCAGTTGAGAACTAAAAAAGAGCCTTATTACATCAGAAACAATTGGCAAACCAGTAAAACAGAGGCCCAACAAAAAGTCACCAAATAAAAGATAAAAGGGAGAAGACAAGAAATGGACAACAAGTAGGCAGGAGACTGACTCTCCTTTTAATTCATATCAAAATATATGAACAAAACGAAACGAACCGAACCTAAACTTAATTAAATTCAACACGCAAATCAAAACTAAACTGAACAGAAATTAAGGTAAACTGAATAAAGTCTAAATTGAAAAATTAAAAAATTAAAACAAAAAATAAACCGAAAACAGTGTTTCCGATAAACACTTACAGCACCACCCATGTCTTTAATCTGAGTTTTATTTTATACAAAATTCTACACTCCCCAATTAAATTATACACTCTTAACAAAACCTATTCCACCAGTCTTCTCTAAAATCAATAAAACAAACATCTCCACTCTCCAGATTCAGTAATCTTGCAAATCAAAAGACAGAGAAAACTACTGAACTTGATTATCATTCGTGATCAGTTAAAGAACTGTTAATACTTAAAAAAGTAAAAAGTAGGAAAAAACAGTAATATTTCGACACCAAATTATGCGATAAAAGATAATTTCATTAATACACGTTTCAAATTTAAGAGTACATGCTACAAGAGTTACTAAAACACGAAAGAATCAACATTCCTAAGTATTTTAGCTCGAAATCCTGATATAACAGCCGGTGAAGACGACTCCATCTTCCGTTTCTTGTCGTTTACCTGTGACGACTGAACTTGGGAAGTAGTCCCAGAACTTCCACTGCTGCTGGTGGTTGTGTAACCGGTCTCCAAGTATCGCTGGATCGTATTCCTTACAGTTATGTTGGGCAAAAGATAGTCGACAAGAACATTCGTTTTGCCGCAGACACAACATAACGAGTTGGAGAGTAAGTGATCCCGGATACATTTGTCACAGAAACTGTCTAAGCAACACTTAGTCATAACTGCATCTTTCATTACCTGCTTGCACATCGGACAATGCAGGTCCGTCGGGATCACTCTTTCTTGCTGTTGTTGTGATGATGATGAAGACGTAGACATGATTCCTTGCATCTGTCTGTCGAACTCAGCCTCGTTTGTGCTCAAAACAGCCGGAGAAGCACCAGCATATGCAGCCGGGATCCTGGGAGCAGGATATTCCAACTTCTTGATATCGAAATTGGGGTCACCATTAGTTGGACAGTGCTTAATTAAGTGTCCGGGAACCTTACACCTGCGGCATACGTAACCAGGCGGAGGAGGATTGACATAGACAGAGGCGTTCTTCTTTTGATATATACGTACACCACGACCGGGGGTGGTTCTCCTGCAGCCACGAACCCAAGTGTAGGAAGAACGAGTACAGTATCCGGAGGCATCAGCATCGGCAATTTGACGCTGCCAGTCCAGTGCGGATTCTTCAACGAATCTCCTGATGCGTTCATCTTCTTCTTCCCTGGTCATGGGTCTATCGGAATCAGCAGCGGCGTTGTTTTCCATCTTGGTAGAGATGGAGGAAGGAATAAAACGAAGTAGGAGTGAAAGAGGCGATCGAGAACAAGTGAATGATCGAAGATTACAGGAGAAAATAAAACTGAATGTAAAGTACAAAGCCACTGCATATATATAGTAGTGAAAAGAAACTAATTCCTAATCTAATTTGGAAATAAAAATAAAATCGTTCAATAATAGGAAAAGAAGACTAATTCCTAATCTAAAAATAAAACCTAATTCCTAATCTAAAAATAAAACCTAAGAGGATTAGCAGTGAAAAGAAGACTAATTCCTAATCTAAAAATAAAACCTAATTCCTAATCTAAAAATAAAACCTGGATTAGCCGATTTGGGGATTTTGGGAATTGGTCGATAGGAGCTAGCTGAATGTTACGAGAAAAGTTCCAATTTGGGATCAGCTGGGTTTGTCGATAGGATATATGAGCTCTGAAAAGTGAAAAAGGAAGGCTTGCTGATAAAAACGTGTTGGTGCTGAAAACGTTTTCAGGTTTCCAAGTTTCTTTTTATATACGTGTCAATTTAGCAATATGAGTTAATTAATTAAGTTGATCACCTTGCCTTGTACAATCTATTAGAGATATATAAGGTCTTGACACTATTAGGTTCATAAAAAGCAATCTTGTTGACAAAAGTCTTGGTTAAATCTCGAAAGATATAAATGGACGGAAAAAAAAAATCGGTACAGAAACCGAGGGGAAAAAAAGGAAGATATGAACTATTCCTAGTACTAATAGTATATTATATAGTACTCAAACGGGTATCTGCTACGCGGACAAGTGGTATAATCTCGATAATTTTATGCATATTGCTAGTACTAATAGTATTACCATAATTTGGAGTTTGGATTGAGAAGAACGTAACGGTCCACAGAGCCCAAAAGAATTAACCAGTTCCGAGTATACTATTTTCTATATTTATTGCCAATTTGCCATTGATAATTATCCTATGCCTATATTATATAGTACTCAAACGGGTATCTGCTACGCGGGACAAGTGGTATAATCTCGATAATTCTATACCTATTCCGTAATAATAGTATTACCATAATTTGGACTTTGGTTTCTTCACTTATATTTTTCTCTTCTAATTTTTTCATTTTCTTTTGTTTATTACTGATTCTATACCCTACGTAGCCATATTTTTGAAACCTTGGTTTCCAAGGTTTCAAATGATTTGATAAAAAAGGAACTTGCCAAAAAATTTATTGGACGTTAAAATAAAGTTTTACATTTTTATTTATATTACCATCATTTTTAAATAAATGAAATTTTAACTATTTTCATTTTTTCAAAAATAAGTGAAGGTTTGTAGGGTTCCAGATAGGTTTTGGTTGATTGAATCACGGGTCAGGACTAGTATTCTTTCTGAGCATTTATTATACTCTTTTTTAATTAATATACAAATAATTTGCCATTTAAGAAAAAAGATAGTGGAGGAAATGGAATATTGATTTTTTTGGTACTAATTAATCTGGACTTGTGGAAGGTATAGAAAACAAAAAGAATAATATGAAATGAAAATCAAATTGGTGGGATTCAGTAATAAAGAAAAGAAAATGAGAGACAAGTGAAGAAAAGTAGAAAACCAAACTTGTTCTAAAGAGTGAGTTAAAGCACGTGACAGGTGGTGGAAATGTATTTGTGGAACCGGGAGCGGAACAGTACCTCGGAACCGGTAAAAAAATTTGCACAGAGCGAGAGGCGGAACCAGAATTTTTTTAACCCGTGCTCCAGCTTAACAAACTCCACAAAAACAACGTACCATTTACTAGTATATACAGAAAAATGAGAGAACGTAAAACATAGTGTATATTATGTTAAAACGCAGTTCTCGGAACACAGTATATATTACAAAAAATTCGTCCACAAAAAAGATGAATCAAACGTTTTGTTAAAAATATATGTACTTGTCGATTAATCCCTAGAAAATATAAATCATCATCACATTTTCGTTGATACTCCTTGATATCTCATTTTTCAATATAAACTACCAAACTAAACAAAACATTCTAAACATTCTAAAATAATACACACAATACAATACTTCACAACCGTTGTTAATTATTTAGTTAGCACATCACAATTCACAATTAACATAGTACTAGTTTTAATTAGTAGCCAAAAGAAACAAAGCAATTTAGAAGTTAGAACCACGTTAAGCCGTCAAGGTTAAATTGATTTTTTTAATTGATCGACAACTATTACAAACTATCAATTAAATATCAATATACACTTAAACATGTGCATCTTTCTTAAACCTCCTTCTTGTACAATTTTCATCTACCGCTTGATGACTTTATAACTCCCGGTCAAGGTTAAATTGATTTAGATGAAAGCCATTTAATACAAATCTACAGATTAATCACCTGCTCATCCTCTAAGTACTAGTACAATAGAATTATGATACGGTGGAGAGTCACAATGCAGTGAAAATGAAAGATAAACTGATAATAAAAATCAAACTATCAGAAATTGAACTCAAAGACACATGGTCTGTTTTCAAATCATTCTAATTTATCCTAAATTCCTAAACCTACTCAGATATAAATACTAGTTCGTGTAAATCCTAATAGGCTTACGAGACTAACAGACTCAATAGGAAAACAACACTTAATTAAGCAACACTCTGTCATGACTGCATCTTTCATGACCTGTTTGCACATCAGGATTACTCTTTCTTGTTGTTGTGATGATGATGAAGACGTAGACGTGATTCCATGCATCTGTTTGTCGAAATCAGCCTGGTTTGTGTTCAAAACATCAGGCCAGCCTAAGAGACTTTCGTAGTCAGGATCCTAGGAGTAGGATATTCGAACATTCTTTATATTGAAATTAGTATCACCATTAGTTGGAACCTTACACATGCGACATACGTAACCAACTTGGGAGGAGGATTCACATACACACTGGCGTACTTCTTTTGAAATCCGAACAAACAAAGCGAGCACAGTGCATGTCGTAACCAACTGGCGTATTTCTTTTGAAATTCGGATAAACAAAGCAAGCACAACTACCACGTGCAGGTCGTAACCAACAAACACTGACGTAGTTCTTTTGAAATTCGGGCAAACAAGGGTGAGCACAGACACCACGTGCAGGTCCGATGGTTCCCCTGAACCCGGAAGACGAACACGCAATTTGACGCTTTGATGTTGCCAGTCCAATGCAGATTCTTCAACGAAATTCCTAATCAATTCATTTCCATCCTGCTAATTTCTGTAGAGAAGTGAATGAAGCGGAAGGAAGAAAACTTAATTGTCGGACATAAATTTGAGTAGAGAGTAACGAGGGAAGAAATGAAGAAAACTGAATGATCTTATAATGATGGAATGAAGTATATATAGATCGTAGAGTTATGGTGGTTCCTAATTTACTATTCCTAGTGGAACTAGTTTTAGTCACGTAATTCGCGTTGTTTAGCTCTTCTCGCGTACAGAGCCGAATTTGGTCAAGTGGACTGAAAATCAGAGTTTGATTTTTTATACAGATCCAATTAATTCAAATATATATATACAGTATAGACATTTTATCTGTTATTGTTATAAGCATTAATATCAGTTTTCTTATAAAATATTACTTAATAAATAAATATTATAAAATATTATAAATATTACTTATTTTATTACATGAATCTAAAATATCTGAAAGCAATTAATAAATAAATATAATACTTAACATAAGAATAATTATAAGAAATAAATTTAAATAATAATTAGAACTGTATTACCAGAAAGAATGAACGTTCAGTGAACTAAACTGAACACAACTAAAATTAAGGTATAACAGTGAACTTCATAAACAATCTTTGCACGAATTATCAATTTGTAATGTATAGGTTTGAATTTTGAATAAATTACACAATATTTTTTTACATGAATCAAATTTTATTTCATTACTGAATACGTGATGAGGGGAGAGTTAAGAGATGTTTTAGATAATCTATCAGTTATTGTTGTAAGCATTAATATCAGTTTTCTTATAAAATATTATCTAAAACATCTCTTAAATCTCCCCTCATCACGTATTCAGTAATGAAATAAATTTAGATTCATTATTTTATATGTATAATTCAAAAAAAGAAATAAAAATAATAAATCTTTAACAAAAAAGTACACGAAATACTTGTATCTTGGAGCACGTGGAAATAATTCATTAAATTTTTATTGCAGGACCAACAAATCTATTAAATCTGCAGCATAACACTTTTTTACTACGTTTTTGTTAATATTTAGGCACAAAATTATTTAAATAAACTGACGTTAAAGCTCTAATGAATCTTCATCCGCTTGTTTGGTAGTGAATTTCAGTCTAGTTTACTGGATTGTAATGGAGTTTCACAATATTCATGTTTGGCACTCAATTTAAGTCCAATTCTTATACAATTGAGTTTTTCATCCATTTTCCATTAATTATCTAAGCCTACCCAGTCCTGTCTCAATTGTCAGTTTTTTTTCATCCTCTCTCTCCCCCACCTCTTTATTTTGTTTGTAATTTTTCATATTATTATTAGTTTTTTTTATTATAAATTTATAATAATTATCTTAAATTCAATCATTCAATCAAATCTCAGTACCTTATAAATTCAAATATACATCATTTCAACTAAACATTTTCTTGCACAACCTATTCAAATATAAATACTATAATCACAATCTACTCCCAAAACTCAATTCAAATCCAGTTACTATTCACAATTCAGTTTTTTTCAAAACTCAAATCGAATCCAGTTTCAGATCCACTCCCAAACACTCAGCCTACCTACATATGTAAGTATGTAACAACCAACCCTGACTCAGCCTAATAACATACCCAATGGGTGAATACCCATTTGAACTATATGGTACGGGTGCTAGCACCCAATCCGTACCCGTTACATTTAAAATCCGTACCCGACCCGACCCGTCCCGTCCCAATTAATTGTTATACCCGTACCCGTTATATTTATACACATTTACTACCCGCATCGGAAAAAACTAAAATAAGTCTAATTTAGATTCCCGCCCAATTCCCGACCACCCCTAACCGCAACCCCTGGGTACGGAAAAAATTCGAATTTTATTTTGGAATCGTTTTAATTTTCCGGACAAAAAAAAAATTTCGCGACCTGTCGGACAGGAGTACCCCACCCCCCTCCGGACGTGGGGTGGGTGGTGGTTTACCCTCCCTTAAAAAAAATTGGGTTGAATTTCGAATCGGATAGTTTACGGATTGAGTGTTGTGATGGGTTGAATAATTTACAGATTGGGTGGTACCGTGGTAAGCGGGTGCGGGTGCAAAACCCGTACCCGCCTCCATACTTAGATAATAGTAATATAGATAATAAGAGATAATAATGAGCAAGTTTTACCGTTGACGCCCAATTACAATCCTAGTAACAACTGCGGATTCGTTCTAATTGGATTCGACTGAGAATGAGGAAGACGAAGACGAAGAAGAAGAAGGCGTTAACGTATTCCTGCAGACTGATTTCAAAATACTGTGAGAATACAATTCTCATCTCTATGTCCTATTCTACCTGTCTACTAGAGTATGTATAATGTATCTATCTGACTATCTGTATTTTATGCTTTCTGGTTTTGATTATAAACTGGTTTTACTTTAATCCTCATTTTAATTTTGATGTTTCCGAGAATGTGGTGATGGATAATATAGAGTAGCATATGCTAAGGAGGCAGAGGGTTAAGAGTTTGGATTGATTCATTTTACTGATTGCGATTTATGGTTCAGCTGGGTGCTGCTGTGTTAATTGCGAGTGAGTGAGGATGATATGATAATTGTTTATATTCATGTTTTGCCACTCTAGATAATCGTTTTTACCGAATATGTTAAATTTGATTGCCATCCATGTTTTCTAATTTACAAGAGATGTATTATCGGTTGATGCTTAACTAGTATGCTTCTTGTTGTGGTCAACTATCCAGCTGACGGAAGCTGAGTCTGATTTTAATACACTTGGTGAATGGCACCGCGAGGCTAGGTCATCACCAATTCACCAATCATGTTCTAGATATCAGAGGATGCTTTTGAAGGTTAGAATTCTGCTTGATTACATCAAAGCTCACAAGGTTTTTTCAATTTACTGTTGTTGAGAAAGTGCTAGTCAAGTATTGGAGAATCTGATAGTGTCAAAGAATGGGTGTGAGTTGAAGTAGTAAGCTACTCGTCTACTTCATTTGTACATATTTATATATGCGGCATGCTGGAATTATGTGTAGATGTTAAGTATATACAACTAGCTAGCCTCCAAGTTATCCCTTACATGTCCTACTGAACATAATAGGCTGATGAGGTTTAATAGGCTGAACATAATTGTGCATATACATAGGCTGATGAGGATTAATAGGCTGAACATAATTGTGCATATACATAGGCTGATGAGGTTTAATAGGCTGAACATAATTGTGCATATACATAGGCTGATAGTTATAGGCGTGTATTCTTTGATGCATGGTATGTGTTACATGCACCTCATATGCATCTGAAATATAGTTTTGGTTTATCATAGGAGTAGCAGGTACTTGTATTTGGCATATCATTGGTAGAGTTTTTATTTGCCCTATTCTTTCTAGTTTTTTTTGTAACTTCTGAATTGAAGATTTGAGTGGAAGTTTAGTTAATAAAGCAGATTAGAAAGATGCGTCTACAGGTTATGAGGATATTAATCACCATTTCTCTTGTAAAAGTGGGGTCACACACTAGCTAGCATATGCCCATATTATCAATAAACCATTTCCACCAGTTCACTTATAAGCACATAAATTTCTACAAATAATATCACTTCCACCACTCTTACTCATTATTAATCTTACTACATAAGTCATTAAAGAGATGTTGAGTTGATCAGCTTAGGAGAGGGGCTTCCACATCGACTCTGTAACCTTCTGTTTCTTGAGTTAGTGCCTTTGCTCTGCTTGCTTCCTGTTTCCAGTCTGTGAAACCAAGAGTGCATAACATCATGCACATGCAGGAAAACTGTGCTGCTGCAAGCCCAAACCACAATCCAATAAACCCCATCTTCAATTTGAAGGCCAAAAAAGCTGCAACTGGTAAACCAATGAGATAGAAAGAAATGAAATTTATACGGCAACCCATCTTTGGCCTAGCAGATCCTATCAGGATTCCATTTGCAGTTGTCTGTGGACTATTCCCCAATTCAAAAAATCCTAATATAGGAAGAGTCATTGATGTTAAAGCAAGAATCCCGGCGTCATGCGTGAACAATTTACCCCAAACATTTTTCACTGTAGTGGTTAATGCAAATGCCAAAACTCCCCATAAGACGGCCAGAATGATGCCAATAATACTTGTTTGTTTAGCCTGTTCAGGCTCATCAGCGCCTAATTCATGGCCTACCTGTATTGACAAACTTGAACTCAGGGAAGAGGGGACTACATACAGTAGGCTTGTGGTTTGTATTAGAATCCCCATCGCTGCCACACTAGCCTGTGGGTTGCTTAATAGACTGCAGAGAAGTATCAATATTTCATAGCACCACCACTCAAGACACACTGATATAACGCTTGCCCCTGCAAGGGTCAGTAATGGTTTCCAGCCTTTAAAAAATGTGTTAGTTTTCTCCCCTCCCCAAGGCCGTAGTGTATTTTTTGAGAGAAGAAGGTAAACAAGCAAGCCTAGATCTACATTGAGAGTGTTCCACGCTGAGGCAAGAGCAACACCTTCTACTCCCAAATTTAAATATACGACAAGGAAGTAGTTAATTGGATAGTGAAGAACCATGGCACAAATGACTGAAATGGTAATGGGTCTATTATGATTCTGGGTCCTTAAGAAGGTTTTCAGGGGATGGAAGTGTGCCTGAACAATCAAGTCTGGTATGGAATACTGTATGTAAACCTTGGCTACTGCGGCAATGTTCTGGTCTTGGCCTAACCATAAAAGGATAGGCTCCATGTTTAGCCACAATAAACTGATTGGAAGAACCATAGATAAGAGGAGAAAGAGAGTCTTCCTGTACGTTTGTGTTAGAACTTCCCATCTCTTCGCTCCATAGGCTTGATAACATATTGGTTCCATCCCCATGGCCAGTCCTTTGAGGACAGAGTAACCTGTTATGTTGGCAAAGCTAATCGACAATGAGCCCCCAGCCAGTGCATTGTCGCCTAGACGACCCAGGAAGATCATTGATATAAATGACTTGGAATACATAATCAAACTTGCTATAATGATGGGGCATGCGATTTTAGCTAACGGAGACAGCTTCTCTGCAGCCTGAAACAGATATAAGCATTTAATTAGACAAGCATTTATCAGAAAATACAAAAGGTGGAAGTGCGTTTTTGAGTTTCCATTATTGCAGGCAATTACCATGAAGTTGAGAACCATGGCAATTGTAAACATATCTGATTTCGAAAGAATAACCTTGAGATCTGAGTTCACTTCCTTTCAATCACAAATGAGGATTATTGTGGGTAGTATATGTTCTGATCTACTTGTGATGTGAGTTTTGTTGAGTTACACTTGTCAGTATTTATATGTGAGGGTATGTGGTTTTGTGCTCATAATCATTAAATGTAAAGCAGAATCCTGGGGAAAAAAGAGAAGTGAGAACCCAGACCCTGTGCACGTGTAGTATCGTTCACATTCGCTTGTATCTCCTCGCAATCATCACAGTCCAGGATGAATTTTATTTGCTCACGGAACACAGCATGGTACATCAGCTGCTTTTTTGAAACTGATGCCATTTGGCGTTTTGCATGCTGCACGCGCTGCTTTTCTGTTATAGTAGTAAATATTATTTTATTACTTTTCCACTTTCACACTCTCAAGAGTGGTAAATAAGAATGTCTTTCTCATATACATGCATATTTGACCCTGAGCCTGTGCACATTTAGTCTCTTTCACATTTGGGTGTACGTTCTCGTATTCATGATAGGTTAGAATGGGTTGTTTTTCCTCACAAAAAAACATCTTGGTACGCCAGCTACTTTTGGGAAACTGATGCTCATTTGGCATTTTGCATACCGTACACTCAACTATTCTGTTATGGAAGTAAATATTTCTGTTTTGCTGCTTTTCCTTGTCACTCTCAAGAGTGGTAATTAGGTTTGTCACTCATAAGAATCATATAGAAGTATATTACAAGCCTGTATATTGCATTTTTCCTTGGCCAAATACTTGGTGTAAAAAGCTTGTATTTGATTTTCGACATTCTGATCGTTGAATGGGACTAAATTATAATCGCTTAACAAATATACTAACAAATAAAATTGCAGCTCTCTTGCTTACAAGAATAAAAAAATCTACTATGGTTATGTTGAAAAGTCTTCCATTAGGATTATTGTAGGAAAACGCTTATTGTGTTGCTTCGCTACCTTAGTCATGTACTCATGTGAAAGCCATAGGAAATCTTAGTCTGTGAGGATTTTTCTATATGTTCAAACTTCGCCCTGTGCCCTCTTGTTTGGCTATTTGGTAAGTCAAGGTAAGGTGTTGAGAACTTGAGATTCCACTATGATACAAGTTTTTGTAATTTGCAAGTTTAGTGTTCTCAGTGGACTTGAGATGTAAAGGTAACTAGGTAAGAAGTGTGATACTTAAAGTGTGTACCTGCTTCAGCACATGAATTCCATTATGGAAGAAGCTTCTTCTTCCCGGTCTGTCATGGTTATGCTCAATGTCTTCTCCCTTAACCTTGGGGAAATTTTCTTGTACTGCCTGGGACTTGTGAGGGCAGCACATTGTAGGCGTAAGAAGTATGACTAAGGAGTAGCAGTGGAGAACAATATGTTTAGTGGGGAAATTAGCTTGCTGTGAACTAAACTTTGCCCATGGTTCTCTATTTAAGCTTCCAAAAACTTTGTGGGTGTAGATTTTATTGAGGTTCATTCCTAGTGTTTTCAAGTCATTATTGTCATCTTTGATAATCCATTAGATTTGGTCTTGGATATTTCTATTCGATGGCTTTTGCTATGACTAGCAGGATAGAATACCTAACGTAGGAAAGCTGACACGAAAAATAGTACTCAGCTGACAGAAACTAGATTAAATTGTCTATAATATATTCCAAATGTCCTGGATCTGCTTTCGTTTTTCATCCTTATGACTCCAATTCGACGGAATCAGTTGAAGTATTACAAGACAAATTCTTCAATCGTCTCCCACCAACTCATTCGCTGAAACGTGAGAATTACATACACGACCACATTGTAGGACCCTTGTGTAAAACAGTCTTTTTCACTGAAGGGATGAAGATAATAGTAGTGTTTGATTGGGACAAAGCTGAAGATCGTGGATTTACTTGCTAGGACAAATTTACGACAAGGCATTCTGGCAGTTTATTAAGAACAGCCAAATTTTTCTTGGAATTAACATAGTGGCCAATATTCCAAGTATTCGTTTGCGAGTTGTTTAGATGGAAGAATACAGTAAAATATTCTGCTAAAGCTTTGTGGATGTTTATTGTTTCAATAATTTATGATTGTTGATGATCATTGTTGTTGTTCACCATCAGAACAAGACCGGTTCTGAGAATATCCCACGGTATTAGCTGTTGGTTGCACTCTTGACTTCTTGTGTATATATTTGTTAAAATCTGATTTGTCAAACATATCTGCATTACTGTTGTCTAACTATATCGTTAGTTATTATGTACATTTGTTCCTTGTGTTGGCCAATTAACTTATTATGCTTTGAAATTTGGCTGGTGGCTTACTTCTAAGAAAATTTCGGCCCTTAGAGTTTGGTTTGGTATCTTTAGGCAAAGTGCCACCCTAAAATTTGCACATGTGAATGACTTGTACATTTCGTATTATTTGTTTAATTCAGAGGATCAAGTTGTGCTTAACGTTTCGTGTTTTTGGTTTTGATATGAAAGGAGGAATGCATTGATATGGTCTGAAGTTATGGCTCCTAAATCGCTTAGAGAGCTTGGATTTCGAGATGCCAGTACAATTACTGAAGCTTTACCGTCTAAGATGGCCTGGATGTGAAAAACTACTCGGGCAGGGTTGATCAAAGCTTAATATATACGGGTAATAAAAGCAAATCTGCTCCATCTGCTAAGCTTGGGAATAGCTGTAAGGCTGTAAATGCATTATTAGTGTACAAGACTAATGATGCTAGTGGATTTTACCAGTTTTAGCTCTTTTCTTGTAATGTATTCTTGAATTTTACATGAAATGTTCAGGGGAAGCTTAAGAACTGCTTTTATAGTGCTCATGGTTAGTAGCAGCAGGAAATTATCTGATGGACAACTTATATTGCTGCAGATGGATCACCACTTTCTCTAGAGGGCGAATGGCATACAGTGTTCGCATTCCAGGAGAACCACTCTCCTAGAATGCGAACACTGTACGCCATTCGCCCTCTAGAGAGAATCACCTAGTGCTAACTAATCACCTGAACATGATTCATGACATGCTTTGATTTTTGTTTGAGGGAGGAGGATGGTTGTTACCGATGCGATAAGTACATTCTAATTAGAGAGAGAGTACTATGTAATCTATTTACCCATTTAGGTACATAATGAAAATTCCGAGAGTGTCTTTATATGTCATTCTCCTAATAAATTCATCCTGTGACTTAGGTCCCGTCTAATTCACCTAAAAATATGTGAACTGAAATGAACTAAACTTATTTTCCATTATTTTAAGTATAAATTGCAATTACACAAAACTGAACTGAATTTTTTTTTTTTTTGAGATATACTATTACAATTACAATCGTTCTACGGATTTTTAACTAACCTCTCGGATCAAAAATGTCTCAGTTAACCACCACTCGGCTACAAGCGATTTGACAAAACTAAACTGAACTAGACACCACTGAAATTAAAGTGAACTGAATAAGACCTTAGTGAATTAGTTTTTACTCGTCCTCTATAGTTATAAACAACTCACCTCGTTCTATGAGCAGATTACGTCGATCTTACATGAAATTTTTTAAAATAATGTTATATTGAGAACTGTTTTAAAACATTAAATCAATCGTACCTATCTATTAATTTGTTCAACCTTCCGAAATATAAAACGCAATTCCTTTAAATGTAACAATAATCCATTACCCAGCCGGTCAAATCATTTTTCTCCTCCGGCCAACAGTTTTTCCAGTAAAAACTTAGTGCGGAAACCGTACATGGATTTATCTCAAATAGTTATCTCTAATCCAGTTTTAATCATCATTAACTTAACTAATTAAAAGTGGAAATTAAGTTGTTAATCATCGTCATCATCAATTCACCACTCCCTCACTTGTTCCTCCACCTCCAGAACATTTCTCTGCAGAATAGAATAACAACAATGGCACTCCGAAACCTAATCACCAGAAAGGCTCTTCCAACATTGCCCCTAGGGTTCCGAGGTCTTCAGACCTTCACCCTCCCCGATCTCCCGTACGACTATGGCGCACTCGAGCCGGCAATCAGCGGCGATATCATGCAGATTCACCACCAGAAGCACCACCAGGCTTACATCACTAATTACAACAAAGCTGTAGAGCAGCTCGATGCTGCCATTTCCAAAGGCGATGCCTCCACTGCTGTCAAATTGCAGAGTGCTATCAAGTTTAATGGCGGAGGTATCTTATTTTCATTAATTCATTTTACTTGCTAATTTTTTCAATTCCTGATTTGTTACGCCATGATATTGTGGTGTGGTGCGTGATTGAAATCCAGTTTAGCTGTAAGTATCGGTAATTGTAGTCTTCGATGATCATTTCACCCGAAATTATTAAGTGTTTGAAATTCAGTTTGGCTGAATGAATTAGTCATAACTCATAAGTGGTGTCTGGTTCGTGTTTTAGTAGCAAAGAAGGTCTCAGTTTGTAGTTGTTGACTGGAGTTTCTGTAAACTTGCAACTGAGAAATGATGATAGTCTGAAGGGAAATGATGAAAAGGGGTTTATGAATTAAAAGGTGTGAATGGAATGTGATACAAGTGATGTGATGCGAAGGCAAGTGCTACCAGGAATTTGCAGAGGTATGGCCTATGGATTGTAAGTTTCATTTCTTAGTGGTGGTGACTAGTTGGAGAGTGATCATATATATTAGTTTGATATAAAGTGCTCGTTTCTGCACGCCACTTGGGGTGGCTGTGGTTTTTATCTTCGGCTTTTGTTTGTAACTTTCATGATAGTTAAGTGGGCGTATTTAAGGAAGTGAAAATTCTCTCTTAGATGCTTAAAGCTGTGAAATAAGGAAATGAAACTTGTGTGTATGTTCACTGCCTGTGCATTTACTAATGCTTATACAAATCTTTGTATGTTCCTGAGGTTATTGGTGTCGTGTCTCCACATACTAAATCATCTGATACCACGCTGGAAATTAAACGATTAACCCGTTATGCAACCTAGCAGTGCTAAACTTTTCTATAGATCATTAATTTTGGTGTTAATGTCTTTCCCCTTTAACCTTTCTTTTTCACAGGCCACGTTAATCACTCAATCTTCTGGAAGAATCTTGCTCCTGTCCGTGTAAGTATACTTCTGGAAATCGAATATTAGCTATCCTTCAGCCTTTCATTTATGAATAAGATTGTCGAATTTAGAGTGTTAAAGCTGAATTCAACTTACAGGAAGGTGGTGGCGAACCTCCCAAGAGTTCTTTAGGTTGGGCAATCGACAATGACTTTGGATCTTTTGAAGCTTTAA
>JAYMSL010000933.1:0-19727 GCA_036897195.1 Plantago coronopus
ATGATGTAGCTTCCAAAAACTAAGTAAATAACATTTACATCAGAGACCTAAACACCTATACAAGTTACTAAACTAGATACTCAGTAAGGTTTCCTCTTTCACAAGTGTTCACTAACAAACTAAAGAACATAAGAGTACTTCCAATACTAGTCTAATCTAAATAGTCTGTGCTAGTTTGCTTATCAAAACAATTCAGTGGGGTCTAACAACCTTATCAAAATTCTGATGCCATTGCTTAGGTGCTTGTTTTAGTCCATGCAATGATTTAATAAATTTGCACACTTTGTGTTCATTTCCGGGCATAACAAATCCTTCTGGTTGCTTCATATACACCTCTTCTTCCAAATCACCGTTTAAAAACGCTGTTTTGACATCCATTTGATGGATCACTAGATTGTGAATAGATGCCAAAGCATCAACAATCTAATAGTGGTGATACTAGCAACAGGAGCATAGTTATTGAAGTAATCGACCCCTTCATTTTGTCTAAAGCCTTGGATAATCAATCAAGCTTTAAACTTGTCGATTGTACCATCGACTTTCAACTTCTATTTGAAGATCCATCTGCAGCCCAGAGGTTTACGACCTGGTGGTAAGTCAGATAATATCCAAGTATTGTGTTGCATGATTGAGCCAATCTCATCATCTATTGCTTCTTTCCAGAAAGCAGAATCCCGAGATTTAATGGCTTCATCATAAGTCCTTGGACCCTCCACAATACTATAGCAATAAGAATAATGGGATTCAATCTGACTTTGTGATCCTTCAACTAAGTATAGTTGAAAATCAGAACCAAAGTTCTTTGGTTTCCTAGCTCTTGTACTTCTCCGAGGAGCAGGATTCTCACTTGGTGCATCATGTGAATGATCATCCCTTAGAGATCATCTGCACTTGACATAAGATTCTTTGGTCTAGGTATTGATGAGAAGCGTTTCTCATCGAATATTGCATCTCTTGATTCAATGATTTTGTTTATAGAAACAGAATCATTAGGATCAATAGCATAAAACCTATAAGCCTTGGAAAGCTCAACATATCCAACGAAGATGCAATCAATAACTTTTTCACTCAAAGTCTTTCTTTTAGGGTCCGGGAGTCTCACCACGACCCTGCAACACCAAACTCGCAGGAATGACAAGTTTGGTCTTTTCTTATACCAAAGTTCATGGGGAGTAGTCTTGTTCCTTTTGTTAGGAACCCTATTCAATAAATAGCAAGCCGTTAACATGGATTCTCCCCAGAATCCCTCACTCAAACCCGAGTAAGATAACATGACAATCACCATTTCTTTAAGAGCTCTATTTTTTCTTTCAGCAACACCATTTTGTTGTGGTGTGTAAGGAGCAGTAGTTTCATGAATGATACCTACTGATTGGAAAAATACTGGATCATAGAATTCACCACCTCTATCAGTGCGAAGTGTTTTGATTAAATTATCTTGTTGCAATTCAACTTCAGTTTTGTAAATTCTGAATTTTATCTAAGGCTTCATCCTTAGTATGCAACAAGTACACATAGCAAACCCTAGAAGCATGAATGTAACAACATACTTCTTATGTCACTACAAGAAATACTGGTTTTACCGATGAAAAGTACCGACGAATACTATTCCTAAAGAAGGAGTAGAGTGCAGATCACATAAATCACTATGAATCAACTCAAGAACAACAGACTTCCTGTGCACATTCTTAAATGGTTGCCTAGTGATCTTAGTACGCGTGCATGTGTTACATTTCTATATATACATTATCATCAAGCACATGAATTAAATCATCTATAGACATTTGCAACATTCTTCTATAATGAACATGTCCAAGACGAGCATGCCATAGTGCAGAATCAACAACAGAAGTAGAAGACATAAATATAGAATCAGAGTCCTGCGGAACTCCATTAAGATGAAGCATAATCATCTGGTATTATTATAATAACCGAAACCACAATACGTTCCAAATCTGGACAAGGTATACTTGTCAGATTCATACACTTGCTTGTAACCAAGCTTGTTCAATACATGGCCAGAAATTAAATTCTTTCTAAGCCTAGGTACATACAATACATTATACAAAGGAATAGATTTTCCGGAACTAAATTCTAGCACCACGTTGCCCTTCCCTTCCACAGGAGCGAAGTGCATCTCCCACATAGAGAACAGAACCGTCTTCCACTGGAACAAGAGACTTGAACCAGCAACGATCCTTGCACATGTGTGTGGTGGCACCAGAATCAATCCACGATGCGATTGCATCATCCTGCACATAATATGCCTCAGAAATTTTGTGAAATACAATAATTATAACCATTATTCAAATCATTTGTAAAATTCCGACCTTGGTTTTGGGATTGGTCCGCAGACCAATTTCTACAACCACTTGCATTCGCATTAGCGTTCTTATTGCCTTGACGGCAATCCTTCTTAAAGTGGCCAGGTTTGCCACACTTCCAACATTGCATCTTTGGTTTCTTAGAACCAGAGTTGCCCTTGTTGTTATTGAAGGAACGCTTTTTTCCCATTGCCCTTGTAATTGTAGCCCTTGCTACTCTCTTCGATCATATTGACCGAATGCCCAACAATTTCCTTGCACTTGCTCTTCTCCTCAGAAGCCTTAAGAGACTCTTCAATATAAAGATGGCTTCCAAGTTGCACCAAGGAAAGTTCCTCCTTCCCATGCTTAAAAGTGTGTTTAAACTCTTTCCATGACGATGGTAACTTGTCTATGATGCTAGACACAGAGATGACCTCATCAATCTTCAAGCCATGTTTCTTGAATTGGCCCAAAATCCGAAGGATTTCATTGTATTGTTCCATGACTGACCGTGAATCAACTATTTTGTAATTGTTGAAATCACTAACAAGGAACTTCTTTACTAGAAGAATCCTCAGACATGTATTTGGATTGGAGAGAACCCCATAACTCCTTTGCAGACTCAACCGTTTGATAAATATCAAAGAGGGGATCGGACATACCGTTTAGAATGTGACCTCTGCAAATGTAGTCATCATTCTCCCACTTCGATCTGCGTCGAATGGCCTCCACATGCCCATCTTCTTCCACTTCCGGCATGGGTGTAGATAGCACATACACCACATTCAAATCGGTTAGCAAGAAGCGCATCTTCTTCTGCCAACGCCTAAAGTCATGCCCTTGAAACTTCTCAAGCTTTCCAAACTTCTCCATTGCATGTGTGTTGTTCATCATCATCAAAAGATTATCTTGTTCGCTTGTTGGTGTTTCTTCTCTTCCTTCTCAAGGTGCAGAGAATAGAATAGGGATGAGGAACAATGATATGAACAAATATGACAATATGGGATTCTTAACTAATCGTGTAATCACTTTCCGAACAAGATATTTCGACCCTATTTGAATGTCGGGGTTGCAAGAATTTCTTGCGGGGATAATCCGAGAAGATGAATCGAATTCAGGCACTATGAGACTCGATAAGAACGTAGAGAGAATGTTTGTGTTGTTAGAACGTGTGTTATAAGCAACGTGAAAGCCAAAGATCAGTCTCTTCGTTTATATAGAAGATAACAAAGTCGGAGCGGTTATTAAATCGAATTTTGGATAAATTCGGACAAAACCATAGCACACTGCATGACCATGCGCCTGCATGGTCGACCGGGCGACCGCATGCTCTAATCAATCAAAAGCTACTGCCTGAGTAAGCGCCCGCATGCTATGAGCATGCGCCCGCCCGCTCTGCACATTGGCATTCATGCTGCTACTGCATTAGCAGGCGGGCGCATGCTTAGAGCATACGGCCGCCCGCTATTATCCATCTGGGAAATTCCCAGAAAACTCTGCGCGACTTCCGTTAGCCAATATGCACGTTTTCTCTCCAAGCGTGCACTCCGCACTACCTGTACTTGTTCCGAGCTTAACGTGATATTGCATTGATCTCTTGTAGACCACATTACGATATAATGAGTTGATGACATTAAAATCACTAACACTATTAATTCCACTATCACCCAACCGGGTATCCATAAGAAAAACAAGATCGGGGTTATGAGTACATATAAACTCACCAAGTGCTCGATATGTCCAAGGGTTTCCCAATCCCTGACAGTTCCAAGAAAATCAACTCATTGGCTTAGGCAGGGTTGCGTCGCAACTCGCAACCTCCGACTATGATTTTGAAGATGGTACGAATTTAGTTCAAACCAAAATTAATGATTAGATTGAATTTTGGTAAAGTGTAATTAACGTTGACCTGCGTTTAGATCAGCTCACGTATGATTTCAATGAAGCAAATAATAATAATAATAATAAAATAATAGGAAGTCCAAAATGAAAATATTTGACCAAAAAAATTTCACAGATTTCTTCCACTCCGACTTTGTCCTTTCTAGTTTCTTCTTCTTTAAGTTTACAGTCAGACACCAAAACCCCAGACAACCTTTTTCATTTTTCTTGACACTAGATAAATAAAAATAAGAGAAAATAAACTGAGTGAAGCTTTGGATTCTCCAAAGTCCTTTCAAACTGTAAAAATCAATAAATGCCTTTGCTTTCCTATTTAAGGAAGAGAAGAAGAAGAAGAAGAAGAATGCTGCTGCTTGTGATTACATTCATTACCTCGTGGGCTCCTCCTTCCGCCATGCCTTTCACCCACCAAAAGGTTAATTATTTCTACTCTTCTTTTCTTTCTCCGTTTTTTATTAATTATAACTGCTAGAAAACATGATGATATCATGGGGTTTCCCTTTTTCACACTGACCTTTTCTCCTTCGTGAAAGTCGCAATTTTTGACTTTTCTGTTTCCATTTCTTGTTTTCTTTCTTCTCTTTTTTGTCTTGGAGAATTTATCTTGCTTTGTACCTTGGACCTCCATTGATGTGGTTTTAAATTCCATAAGGTAAAATTTCCAAGTATTAATCTTTAATGTGTATGTGTAAAATAGGATGTGTTTGTGATACCCTGTTTCTACTGGTTTGTAACTTTTCACTGAGAACTGATTTTATGTTTCTTGTTAATAAGATGAGTGCAATATGTAGAGTGATTTTGTTCTGTTTTGCTTATGAAAGGGATATAGGTTGTACTGCTGAATTTAGAATGTAAAAGCCACGCTGAAGTCTGGTTTCTTCCATTTCCCTCTGTTTGCTGAGCATATCATTTCAGTTCATATGATTTCACTGGAATCGATTTAGTTCCGTAAGTTACATTGTGCGTTATTAGATACGAGTTGAGCGTCGAAGGGCTAATTCAAAAGCTGAGGTATTCCTGAAATGGATTGGTTTCCAATTTCTCGAGTATTAAGTTGTAGAATTGGCCTGTATGTATGAATAATGTATTATTATTCGACTATAATATCATATCATCTATCTGAATTGTAGAATTGACTTGTTAAAAATAATTATCTATCATGAATGATTCGATGGATTTGTAGTGACTCTAAGAAGTGATGCTGTGAGATAATATGTATGAGTGTATATGTAAATTGTGATTATAAAAGCCTTGCTGAAGTCTAGTTTCTTCCATTTTTCTCTGTTCGATGAGCATATGATTCGACTGCAATCGATTTAGTTCCGTAAGTTACATTGTCTGTTATTAGCTATAGATCGAGCATCAAAGCTTTATAGGCTAATTCAGAAGCTGAGGTATCCTGAAATGAATTGGTTTTCAATTTCGTGTGTATTAAGCTGTAGAATTGCCCTATATGATTATGAAGGTTTTATTGTTTGACTATAAGTATCATATTATCTATCTCAATCAAAAGAAAGATTTATGAATCATTACATTAATGTGGGAGTGTGTATGTAAGTTGTGAATATCTTGTCTTGTAGTTATGTGCAAGAATAGAGGATAAGTAATTTGTCATCATTACATGTATATGGAGAATTTTCGGTAGTACTTGAATCTGACTAGTTGATATGTGTTGATGAGTAGGAATGCAAGAGCTGAGATGAGAAGTTATGAGCTTTAAGTATTGGCTGTACAAACAGAAGTGTAGCTTGAGTGCACAATTGAAGAAGATGATGATGAAATGTATTTGCTCCGGGGAGCAGTTGAGAGTTGACGAAATTATCCATTCATCAGAATCCCTAGCAACCCGGGACTATTCCGCAAGTGGGTATTCCTCTCGAGCGGGAGAGCCTGACACTAAACTTGATACCAGCAACATAGAAGAAGCAGAATCATCCCTTCGCGAGAGTGGCTTTCTCAACTATGAGGTCGGTCTTTCTTTTTTCCTTTTACCCAGTGCTAATATTTCTTTAGTTGTTGAGCAGTTTTAATTTTAGTATTATGCAATGGATTTATATGCATTTGTATGATAGATTGATTTAGAAGTTTGAATGAAAATGTAAAGCAGTCGAGGTCTGATAAGCGTCGCATACATAGTAATGATGAATTGGCCTCAATGGACTTGCAGGAAGCAAGAGCTTTATTGGGAAGACTCGAGTATCAAAAAGGAAACACCGAAGGTGCTCTTCATGTGTTTGAAGGAATTGATATTGCTGCGGTAACACCTAGATTACAGAGTACTATACTTAAAAGATGTCAGCTTCCTGGGCGTCATTCCCAGAGTGATACTAATCCCCCAATGTCTATCCACGCAGTAAGTTTGCTTCTCGAAGCAATGTTTCTAAAAGCAAAATCACTGCAGGCTCTTGGAAGATATACAGGTACTACAAGATCTGTACTCATGCACTAGATCATTATATCTGTCATGTTGTCCTTGTTCCATGTCTTTTCCCATCTCATCGGTTTACATGTATTGTTTGGTTTGTGGCTATACGTGTTGCTTCTAGTTGATATAAGACCTTATGAAATTCAGTAAATTATGAATACATCAGCATAGAAGGTCTCGAATAGCCTGTTTGCATTATTTCATAATTTTTCTTCATTTACTTTAATATTATTTGCACGATCCATTTTGCAGAAGCTGCCCAGTCATGCAAACTTATACTGGATATTTTTGAATCTGCGATACCCTATGGCCTCCCTGAACAATTGGCTTCCAACTATAAATTGCTGGACATATTAAGCAAGGCCGTCGAGTTACTGCCAGAATTGTGGAAACTTGATTGTAATCCGCATGAAGTGATACTGGCCTACAGAAGGGCTCTACTGTATAATTGGAATCTCGACACCTACACCAGAATAAGAATAGAGAAAGAATATGCCATTTTCCTTCTCTATAGTGGTAATGATGCCACTCCTCCAAATCTTCGCTTCCAGATGGAGGACTCTTTCGTACCAAAAAATAATGTTGAAGAAGCTATTCTCCTGCTACTGCTTATCCTAAAAAGAGTTATTGTTGAGCAGATTGAATGGGACTCATCAATCTTGGATCACCTTGTTTTCGCATTATCTATGGTGAGTGAATACGGGTCCCTCGCTCATCAAATTGAAGAGTTGCCTCCCGGGACCATTGGAAAAAGAGAGAAATTCACATCTCTAGCACTTTGTTATCATGCAGAAGGTGATGATGACGTCGCACTAAACTTACTACGAAACGTTCTGCTTAATAGAGAGAGTAGTAACCTTGGATTTGAACTATTACTGGCGTCGAAGATTTGTATGGAGAACCCGTTATCACTTGAAGAGGGAATGGGCTATGTTTACAAATTGTTTTCTGAATCTGAGAAATGCAAGCAGAGGACTAGTTCTGCATATTACTCACTGGGTCTCTCGCTGTCATCTCAATCTAGAGGCATCGGTTCTGATTCACAGAGAATATTAAGACAATCTGAAGCGCTTGAGGCACTTGAAAGTGCTCACAGATTGAGCGGGACAAAAAACGCAAGCATAATATTTTCTCTTAGTCTAGAAAATGCAGATCAGAGAAAATTAGAGTCTGCTCTTTACTATGCAAAGCAGCTGTTGGAACTGGATGCTGGATCTAATATAAAGGGATGGATTCTTCTTGCCCGTATTTTGTCGGCTCAGAAAAGATATGTAGATGCTGAGAATGTAATTGATGCTGCTCTCGACGAAGCAGGGAAGTGGGATCAAGGAGAATTGCTTCGGACAAAGGCAAAGCTTCAGATTGCACAAGGCCGTTTAACAGAAGCCATCGAAACGTATACAAAACTTTTGGCTGTTCTACAAGTCCAGAGGAAGAGTTTTGGGGTCCAAAGAAAGAGTTTAAAGGTATTGCTCCGATGTTATTTGCGAATCATTTCAATTTCCAATTTTCTTTTGTAAACGTCATATTCTTTTAGTCCATTTTAGATTTTTGCGTACCT
Source organism: Plantago coronopus (assembly GCA_036897195.1). Taxonomy (NCBI): domain Eukaryota; kingdom Viridiplantae; phylum Streptophyta; class Magnoliopsida; order Lamiales; family Plantaginaceae; genus Plantago; species Plantago coronopus. Next base: position 8,195 of record JAYMSL010000933.1, read on the forward strand.
TTCAAGATACTAACTATTATTTCTGCATTCAGGATGAAAGGAACAATCGGAACAACTTGGAAATGGAAATATGGCATGACCTTGCCAATGTCTACACAAGCTTGTCCCAGTGGCAAGATGCTGAAGTTTGTCTTACGAAATCTGGAGCTATGAATCTTCATTCAGCTTCAAGATTACATTGTACAGGTCTTTTGCATAACTTTTCTCAGCTTGCATCTGTTTGATTTATGTCAACTTAATCTAATCGATAGATTAATCTGTCTAGAAGTGTTTTGAGTCTAAATTGTGACAAACTGACAATCCTTCATCTCATGTTGAAAGGTTTACTATATGAAGCTCAAGGCCTGCACAGGGAAGCTCTAAAATCATTCGAAAAGGCACTAGACATTGACCCTAACCATGTCCCAAGCCTGATATCTACTGCAGTCGTTCTCAGGCAATTTAGTGATCGATCAGTGCCAGTTGTAAAAACGTTTCTGACTGATGCACTCCGGCTTGAAAGAACTAATCATGCTGCATGGTACAATCTTGGGCTTCTATACAAGGATGAGAGTGGCACATCAGCACGGGAAGCAGCTGAATGTTTCGAGGCTGCTACTCTCCTCCAGGAAACTGAGCCAGTCGAGCCCTTCAGATGATGGTGCAATCATTCATTTTTGTGTATATACTGTATGTGTTTTGAGGAATGCTAAATGGAAGGAGAGAGTATTTTGGTATACATACAATTTACTGGGTTCTCATTTTATCAACACTCTTTTCAAAGCATTTCATTATACGTAATACATTATAACCCATGTACATGCCACTCTGCATTATATTACAGTTCAGGTTCAGTTTGATTCTCAATAATATTATGAATCTGAACTAAACTGATTCGAAGTTTTAATATAAGTTAGCAAATTTAAACTTAATGGAACAAAATTTAATGTGTAAATAATAGGTCCTTGCAAGTAAGCGTACTTTTCACATTAAATCCAGTTTACTAAATTCACATCCGTTTAATTCAATTTATGTTTAATTGGTTAAAAATTTCACTTTAAATAAATTCAGGACAAAATATGTTTATTTAATTCAGATTATAGATTTTTAATTGAATCAAATAATGTGTAAGTATGTATTACAATACAGATTGAACAGTTCATAGTTTGGTAAAGAGCATAATAGATTATGTTCATCAAATTTCCAACAAGGCAAGAACCAAAATCCAATACTTGATTCTTATATCCAAAGGACCCAGAGTATGCACATCAATCATAACAACAGTAGTTTAAAGGTTTGCTTTGATGTACATAATGCAAAAACTTGATATTATTTTAAAAACTAAATGCAAACTTATCAATATCAAAAATATTATACACAATTCTGGAAAAATGTAAGTTATTAAGTTATTTGGACCGATTTATGTTCTTCACTATAACAACTACATTTATGAATCAAGTAAATATATTAGAGTCAGTCTTTGTGTAGACCACCTATTGGAAGACCAGTTTAAAACATTGCCCATTATAAAATCTTATTAAATTCATATTAAAACCTTGACCAATTATAACTTCTTGACCGGAAATGTGGTTCAAACTATTTACAGACCGAGTCCACGATTCAACTGTCCACTGAGCGATACACAGTTCAACAATTTTTAAAACATTTTAATATAAAGCTTATGACATTCTAATGTAAACCTTGAAATACCTGAACAAAAAAAAGAAAAAAAAAAAAACAGGATGATATTAAATCCCAACATTTCTAATAGAAAAATTATAACCATATCATTAAAACTCAATATGTCATGATTAATATGATGTACATAAAATTGTTACAAAATGAATGTAAAATCTTTTGGAGTTGCCTAGTCTATGGCTTCGATTTTTTTTCCTCTTTGATTTTTTTTTCAAAAATATCTTTCATGGTATTTGATCAACATGTTGCCCTTGCCTTCTAATCACCTAGAAAAAAAAAGTAAGCTTAAACCATTTGTACATGAATCTTAACAATTATGCATATAAACCTTACATGTTTCAACTGACATCATCAGTAAAAAGCAGACATGCAAAAATGCAATTTTAAGCATAATACACAAAACCTTATATATAATGCACATAAACTGAAGTTAATGGCTTAAGGTCTATAAAACATTTACTCTCCAAACAAAGAAACCTTAGGAACATAGACAACGAAGCGCAACTCAGTTGGTAAGACGTTTCCCTTCCAACCAAAAGGTCGGGGGTTCGAGTCACCTTTGCCTCTTCAAAAAAAAAAAAAAAAACCTTAGGAACATAAAGAAGGAACCTTAACTATTTTAAAACCTAAGAGGAAATGGTGAATTCAAAAACAATCGTAAATCAAATAAAATCGATATGCAGATGTAGGGGAACTTAATTATCGTTTTTATCAGTAAGATAGATACAAAACCTTATCTTAAATACATTGAAACCTTGGACACACAAAGAAGAAACCTTAACTGATATAAAACTTAAGAGGAAATGGTGATCCCAAAAACAAACAATTAATCAGATAAAACCAATGTACGGATGTGGCGGACTTAATTAGGGCCCTTGATTCTATGCTAAACCTAAATCCTAATTAAGCGGTTCTTATCAGTAACACGATTACAACCTTAGCATGTTTACGAAGAAACCTTAGGGACATAAAGAAGAAACCTTCACTGTTATCCTACGAGAAAATGGTGAACCCAACAACAAAAAGTTAATCAGATAAAACCAATCTTCGGATGTAGCATACTTAATTAGGGTTTAGGATTCAACATAGGGTCATGAGGGTTGCTAACCCTAAGCCCTAATCAAGCGGTTCTTATTAGTAATATTGATAGAAAACCTTAGCATGTTTACAAAGAAATCTTACCCAAGTTAAGACGAAACCTTAACAAATCTACTACCATTGGGATACCTAGAAACCTTAACCTCATCGCAAACAAACCTTAAGCATCATGCATAAAAACCTTAACGCTTTTTAAAGCGACCTCAATCAATTATAGAATGAAAAAAAGAGAAAGTAACCATAACATAATTCTGAAGAAACCTTGAGCATCATTAACAAAAACACTTAATCATGAAGTGACCTCAGTCAATTTTTTGAAAAACATAAACGTAACCGTATCATTTTTCTAAAGAAACCTTAAATATCATACATAAAAAGCTTAACCATTTTAAATTGACCTAGATTAATTATTGTTAAGTTGAAGCACCTAAGAATTTCATATGTTGATCCAGGGAAGCTAGTGTTAGATCATGCAACCCATATACTATTGAGCTACACCTGCTAATAGTCTGAACAAGAAAACTTCACATATCATATGGATAACAAGACCTTGCCTTAATGTCATAATAACATTCAAAGCAGTCTGTTCTTTATTTTAATAAGAGGTACAGAGAGGAGTAAAAGATTCACAAGCTAACATCATCTAAAAGGAATTGCAATAGTTAAATTGTTGAAGCATCGAGCATTCAACGCTTTCCAGAAATTCCACATTCCACTGGACACCAACACGGCAACACTACCTCATTAGACCGACTACTATCCACATTTAGAACTGACGAACAAAGGATGCTACAAATTGAATTAGCATTCAGTACATACAGTTTAATCCAATCACCAATTATAGCCCACAACCACTATCAAAAAAGGACACTGAACAAACAAGTGAAGCGCATCTTCATCGTGATTTCCAGAAAAACAACACGGTATGTAGACTGACTCATGAAGGATATTCACCTGATTGAGTATGAAGCTGAATCAAAGTGCTACAAAAAACATAGATATGCGTAACAAAAGTTATTGTAACAAGCAAATTTAACTTTGTCGACACGCCTCTTACAACAATGAATTATATTTACTTACATCTCCAACACAATCTACAAACATATGCTTCAAACTTGGTTTAAATTAAATTTTTAGACAAACCAAAAAAAAAAAAAACTAATCATATATAATAGCAATAACTCATAAAGCTTAATCTTCCACACTACTTTTCATCAATCAAACGAAGTCTACGAGCTAAAATAGTAACAATAACCAGAAAATAATATGGAAAATTATGAATTGGTGTCTATCTTAGTAACTTCTTACTCTTTAGTAACTAGGGTCCATTACATTCAACCAAAAACGTTTGCCCGCCAACTAAATCATCAATTATATATGGGTCCAAAAAAACGATTTTTTTTTAAAAGTCTATTACAAATCAACCAAACAAAATTTAATACCATTTTTCTTGAAATTCGTCAAAGTTTTTCATTTCCAACATTAACCTCTTAATTTTACAACAAATTCAATTTTATAACTAGTTCTTCTTCCTCTTCCTACTTCTTCTTCACAAAAGAAAAAACAATGTCAGAAACTGTTCATAGCTACGATCGGAGCTGTGGAAAATCTCTGATTTGGAGCTTACAAGAGCTCCGATCGGAGCTGTTAAGGCTCTGTTCTTTTCAACTTAAATTCAGATCCATTCAGTTCAGTTCAGATTCATTCAGATTTGGTTAGTACAAATTTGTACTTCACTTCAGATCCATTAAGTTCAGTTTAGTTCAGTTCCGAAATCCTCAGCTGAAAAGAACTGAGCCTAAGAGCTCCAATCAGAGCTTTTACAACTCCACGCCATTGGAGCTGTTGAAAAGCATTCAATAGCTCCAATCGGAGATATAAAAGCTCTGATTTGGAACTTTAAACAGCTCCTATCGGAGGAGTTGTTACAGCTCCGCCATGAGAGCTGATAACAGCTCCATTGGCGGCTCCGATTTGGAACTTTTCAACAGCTCCGATGTGAGCTTTCTACAACTCCATGGCGGACCATTGGAACTGGAGCTTTTCAACAGCTCCATTGGCAGAGCTGAACGTAGTTGTTCAGCTCCGCCAATGGAGCTGTTGAAAAGCTCCCATGACGGAGCCGTAACAACCGAGTTTCACTAATGGTGTTCAAGTTTGAGCTCCGTTAATAGAGTTTCTTGTAATAAATAAATAAAATAATTAAATAATAATTAATTTTTGTAAATATAGATAAGTTATGGGTGGAAAAAAAATTATGTAAAGTATTCTAATTGCAATTTAGTCAAAAATATTAAGTCTTGTTTGTTGTTGTTGTTTTTTTTTTTTTTCTAAATTTGATTTTTGGACTTTGATGTAATTGTTCATCTAAGAAGTAGTTGTGTTACTAGCAGGGTGCCAACAGTAAATAACTATGAATCACACTCTTCAACTGAAAACACAAAAAAAATCCAAACAACACACTATATTGTTGACTACTTACTAACAGAGCACAAATTGGAAGCTAACAAAGACTATTAAGAGAAGTAGATTAATCGAATGGATTTACATGTGAAATGAACTAAATTACTCACCTGAACAATGGCGTTTACGGTTGTGCATTCGCTTTACCCGAACTGACCCGAACATAAATTTCAGGTCATATTGAGTTTGGGTTGAAATTTAGTCAAACCGAAAACCGCCCCGAAATTTCGGTTCGGTTCGATTCAAACCGAAAAAAACCGTACATTTAAAAAAAAAAACCTCCAAAATCACAAATTGGACAATTAAACTCAAAATAAGTTACATTCCATTCCGTTCCATTCAAAGATCAAATTTAAACTAGATAAAGTGCTAAACATCACAAGTTCCTTCAAAGTTAAAATTCCAAGTTCAAATAGTGTTAAGATAACATTCAAAGAACGTTTTTTTAATTTATTCGGATTGGTTCGGCTCAACCCGAAAATCGCGGGTTTACGAACCAACCCGAACACAAATTTCTAAAAAATGGCAACCTGAACCCCGGCTCAAAAATTCAAATCGGACCGATTCGATGCACATTATCGAGTTTTCAGTCCAGTTTTTAATTTTCGGGAGTTCTGCACACCTCTAATGGCGTTGGGTTTTGACCGAGGGGGAAAATATTTGACAGAGTTCTGAGAACTCTTCGTTTCAGCTCTGCGATCTCATCATTGTAGCTCTCAGTGATTCTTCATCTATCCGATCTCATCGTTGCAATTTCTGATTTCATCGTTCAAGTTGAGAGAATTTCTAGGTTTCAGATTGAGCGAAAAGGAAAATGAGTGAAATCTTGAAATTAAGCTTAATAGATGACAATGGAACACCACTTGGTTGGTTGGTAATACATTTCCCATTCAACCAATAGCTATGTTGAGGTTCGGGTTACCATGTGGTAATTGTGAAATCATTATTAATCATCACTTTACCGCTTAAAAACATGTCTGATTATAAATATAGGTATGATCGATGACTCGGTTTCCATTTGAATTATATTTATATTGCTTAACATAAAATTATGTCATTTTCAAAAGGGTTGTAAGTATAACCTCATTTTATTTATTTATTTATTTAATAGACAAACATAATGACAATTCAAGGCTCTTTTCTTTCTAGAATCATTAGAATTTTTTCTCAAATTTGTATTGAAAACATTAGATATGTTCTTTTTTTTAATAACTTTAATCATGCAAAACAACACTCAAGAATGTAAAAGTGTCACGTGTATAAATAGAGAGGTGCCACATTTCTAACTCTAACATTTTTAATAGAGAAAAAATATTAATAGTATACAGTGTTTTCCAATAGGGAAAGATGTCTAATTATTCTGGAAAAATAGAAAAAATTGTGTTAAATTACGGGTTGGACTTTTTCAGTATTGATAATAATCTACAATATTGTAGAATGAGCTTATATAATAAAAAATGTGTTGTTACTTTTTGTATAAAACCTAATTTGTATCAATGTTGGGTTTTGTTTAATCATAACTTAAGGTGTCGCCTAAACTTATAAGTTCAATCACTTATCTTAAACCATTAGATTTAGAATTCAATGAGTAGATCATCAGACCCATGCTGCAAGTCATAATAGTTGAGAAATTGACATACAAATGTATACTGGAACATAGAAATTAAAGGAAAAGTGATAATGGAATGGCTTGTTAGTAGAGTTTAATATATAGTACAATCAATGTATGATGTATCTACCAACCAAGTTATTTATCTCATAGAACATATGCTTTATATCTAGGATTATGAGTTTTGCTTTATGATGCATCCATATTTCTACATAGTACTTGTACAAAAAAATCATATGAAAACAAATGACAACCATTGAATCTCATTAATGTCACTACATCCCATTCAAACATACAACAAAGAACATTTAGCAACAATTATCTCCCAAATTTATTTTAATCCCAATTTCCCAATATCTTCGAACATCATACCAACATTGATAAAATCAGCAGTCATATTAAATTGATCTGTTCCAGACGACAAACTTAAAATAAGCAGTGCACGGGGCATCTATCGTAATGCAAGCTCCATTTGGTTAAATATGTGATTGAACAAATCTATATTCCCATTTTTTTTAAAGAAATCATGGGTGAATGTTGATCGGTAGACAGAATATCAAGTGAACTCGTATCTTTACAATTGACAACTTTCCTATACAAGTAAACTTGTATATTTACAATTGACAACTTTCCTATACACCATAGAATAAGAGTCAGAACATTAACAATTGACGTTGCACAATACATTTTAGGAGTTGTATCATGGTGGTCTGGTCAGACTACATCCAATTATGATTAGTTCATGTTTTTTCATTATGGCTCCAGCCATGCCATAAATATGATATAAAATTATTTTTAAGTAGTTGTAATCAATTATATCAATCACCAATGCCAGTATTGATTATTTTATCTAGAAGGGTTGTTGCATTATAGCTCCAGCCATGTCATTATCATGATACGAAATCATTGCTAAGTAGTTGTTCAATTGTATAATTCACCAATGGCAGTATTGACTATTTTATCTAGAAGGGGAGGTAAAGTAAAAATTACAAAATTATTGCTAAGTAGTTTTAATCAATTGTATGAATCACCAATGGCAGTATTGATTATTTTATCTACAATGAGGTAAAGTAAAATTTTGTGCCAGTATATTATAAGTAGTATGTAACCCAATACATAGCGCGAGTAGAAATTTTTCATGTGTTTCAATTAATCAATCCTGACCATTCATCACATAGCAAGCGCGTGGTCAAATTTGACCGTACATATATCGGTGAAAGCAAATTTCTAGCAGGGATTCTTTCTCTCACCCCCTCCATCATCTCTCTTTCCATCCTGATCTTTATATCCACCTCTCCTTCTATTTGTCAAATTCTGCTATGAAATTTGCCCACTGATTTATTTCCCTTGTTTCTGGCTTCATGTGCATATAAACTTTGTCAAATTTGGATAACTCTTGAAAAAGTTGCTATTGATGGTTGTTTGAGCTTTGAATTTCATGAATTTATTTGGTAAAGATGGAAATTGAAGAACTTTCTTATTGATCTGAAAGGTTGAAGGATTAATCCGGTTATTGGTTAACTAAGTTAAAAGAGTCGGTCTTGCTGCCTTCTATTATTTTTCATCATAATTGATCATAATGGTTCTTTTCTGCTGTCAATTTTTCTGAAGCTAGACAAACCAATCCCTCTTCTTCTTTTTTTCTGGTTTTAGATCGAACATGGTTGGACAAGAATAAAGCTTTTATTCTTTTCTCATTCCTTAACAATGATTTCATCTACTTCTTGGAGGAAATTTTCAGTACACCATACAAATTTATAGAAAAGTAAGAACTTAAGGACATATTTTCAATTCACTGGAAAAATTCTTATGCATTTGTACTGTCATTGATTTGATATTAATTTACATTGGGGTCCTATTTACCTTATCTTTGTATGTACTGGTGTGACTTGATAGTCCAGTGAAATGAAATTCATTATTTCTACTTTTGTTTTTAAAAAAATAAGAGAATGCAGAAGACGAAGGGAGATTATCGGCCTGTTTGGTCATCATTTAGTAACTCAGCTAACCGAGTTATTTTATGTTTGGTCAGCATTTAGTAACTCAGTTAGTAAAACAAACCCACGTACCCCTATTTATTCCTTTCACAATCTTACACATCTATTACACACTCTTACACATACCCCACATACACCCCACTTTTATCTCTTAAACACATACCTCAATGCTTACACCTTTCTTACACTTAAAAAAAATCTAAAACCCTAATGCTCTCTAGCAAACCGCCGGCAGCCTACCACCGGAATCTCTTCTCCCGTTCGTTATGAGCACTGACGCTCGTAACAAACGGCCCCGCCCAATGACAGAAAACCAACCCTCCAATCCCCATTCCAATTCGAGATCCGAAATACCCAACAAACCTCCGTCATATGCAAGCAAAGTCATGCCGCCGCCTAAACCGGCAGATGTGAAGGTCGACAATGAGAAAACTAAGGCTGAACGACAAATGATGAAGGTGAACCCTCCTGCTCCAGATCGACCTTTCAAACAGGTCATTATTGAGGATGATCTCCACGAGAAGCTGCTAGCTAAATGGCAAGACACAGTCATCATCAAAATTCTCGGGAAGCCATGGTATTACCCCCAGCTGCTTACTAAGGTTGATAGCATGTGGAAACTTCAAGGACAATTTGTGTTGATGGATTTAGGGCATAACTGTTACTGCCTTAAAGGACTTACGAAGGAGAAACGCGATATGATCTTAACAGAAGCGCCCTGGCAGATTGCAGGGAGCTTCATCTCTGTCCGAAAATGGATCCCAGATTTCAATCCGGCTGATGATAAGCTCGAAACAGCAATTACGTGGGTGCGGATCTTGAACTTGCCAATGGAAATGTTCTCTGAATCTGTTATTCAGATGCTAGCCGAATGTGTGGGGGATCCTATCAAATACGACGGATGCACGGCCCATGCGACACGAGGACGATTTGCACGTTTCTGCGTGCAAGTAAGTACGAGTGACCCCCTCGAACTTGGAGTGATGATTGGCCAGAAACTATACCAAGTTGTTTACGAAAACCTCCCGTCCCTATGCTACTCTTGTGGAAGAGTAGGACACATCAAGACTGAGTGTACTTACAACAACGTGTTTACACCGGCCCCGTCGGAAAACACAAACCCATCCCCACTTAAGGAAGGTGCAGATTGGCTGACGGAGAGAGCCAAGACAAAGGAGTTCGGGGAATGGATGACAGTCACACATCGCAAAAAGAAACAGGCGGCACCACCACCGAAAACGATGGACTTTACGGCGCTAAGCAGAAACCCTAATCTGCACATGAAGGAAACGACAGGTCCAAGGTTGAACCAATCAAACCAGCCATCTCAACCAGTGGTTGAATCAGTGACTCCAGAAAATCCGGTCAGGGCTACGGCTGAACCAGTGCCAGAGAACACAGGGAAACGAATACTCCCTAACTATCAAAATAAGGGAACCGGCAGCAAAGGAAATAAAAAAAAAGGCCCGGCCCAACCGAGCACCGGCCCAATTAAAGGAAACCCTAGTAACCCAATGGAAACTTTCTGCTCCAATATGTATTCCATCCTGGAAGACAAGAACAAGCAGACAACTGAAAAAGATGGAGATGGAACAGGAATTCGAGATACCGGAGGACATGTTTTTGGATCCAAACAATATAGAAGTAATACAACAGGAGGACGGGAACTGGATAATACAATTGGTGGAGGCTCCGCCGTTCATCACGCAAACAATTCCGTTCCGGGGGCCCTCACAGATATTACGAACCGAATCATTCGAGAGAGTGATCACCATATCACAGATTCCATCAACGATATGGCAAGTAAGAATGACGACCCGGATAATTCCAACCGAGTTGATAGACAGAGTGTGCTGGCAGCGCATACATCTGACGGATTGGGAGAGACGCCGTCAAGAGACTTTGATTCTGGAATCACTCACACAAGTGATTTCGACATGCTTGGGGAACAAGTTTGAGAACCCCATACTTCCGATTCACGTACATAGTGTAGCCATGAAGATCATATCGTGGAATTGTCAAGGAGCGGGAAACGATAACTTTCGCCGCAATTTTAAAGATTTAATACGTGTACACAGACCCCATGTCGTATTCGTATTGGAAACTAGGGTTTCTGATGATGTCACAAGAAGTATTGCGCCAACTCTGGGTTTTTCAAGACAAGAAATCGCACCAACGGATGGAATGTCTGGAGGAATTTGGTTACTTTGGAATGAAGAACAAATTCATGTTGAAGTTACTTTAGTTGAAGACCAGGGAATTCACGCAATTATCGGACCTATACGGGAAGAACGTTGGCTAATCTCTGGTATTTATGCTAAGCCTAAGAAGATTGACAAGATCCGGATTTTCAATCGATTGGAAGAAATCTCAAGAGTAGTGGAAATCCCGTGGATGGTGTTGGGAGATTTTAATGAAATAGCCTACTCACATGAGAAGCAAGGAGGAAGACAGGTTGCTGTTAGCCGACTAGCCAAGTTCCAGCAGGTTTTCGAAGTTTGCGGGTTACAAGATCTTGGCTTCCATGGGCCACGTTTTACTTGGGTCAGCAAGATTGATAGCATTCGGGAAAGATTGGATCGTACAGCAGCAAATATGAATTGGAACGAACAATTTCCGGATAGTGCGGTATTTCATCTTCCCCGTACACATTCGGATCATTGTCCTATTCTTGTTGATCTCCAGAGAA
>JAYMSL010000934.1:0-19725 GCA_036897195.1 Plantago coronopus
TGTACCAACCAGCTGCAAATTAGGGTTTCATTACATGTACCAACCCCAGCTGCCACCTCCTGGCTATATATACAGTGATATTTCCTCCTCCTCCAGCGCCGTACATCATTTTCTTTTTTTTTTGGTAACGGCAAAATTATATTACGTATGGAAATGAGAATTTTTTTTTTTTTTTGGTAACGGCAAAATTATATTACGTATGGAAATGAGAAAATTTACAAGTAAAGAGTGCAAAAGACTTGCACACAATTCGAACCGATAAAAACGGAGGAAAAGAGGAAACTAGCCAATAACCACCCCACCAAAACTACACCTCCACAACAATCAATACCAATCGGACTATACCCACTATCACAGTAACCAAAAAGGTGATCAACCTAATAGGAACCACTAGACCAAAGGCCATGAAACAGCCACCCAACAAGACTCAAAAGTCAGGTGCTTCTCGGGTTTATCTTTCTCGGGTTTTTACTGAAAAAGAGAATGGAGCTATAAGCAAAGGAGAACATGACGGTAAGTATTTGATCTTCATAAGATGCCTAGTGCTTCTGCAGCAAATTAATGAAGTCTGTTTGCTTTAATTCTGAAACAGTGAATGAAATTAGCATCGTTGATTGAGTCCCTGCATTATGAATTTGATGAAGTTAAAGCTGGAACAAATTGTAGGAAAATACGGTCAGATTCGCTCTAAGCATACGCAGCGGAATTTCAAAAATTTTGATCCTACTGATAACGATCCAACGTGTTAAATAATGCATAAATAAAAGGAAGCTTACTAAGCAATAACAATCCATAAAAGCTTCCAAACTCCTAAGCTCCTGATCATCATATTCCAATCCATGACTAGCGACAACAATTCTCCATCATCTCGTTTATGTATACCTCGAACCTTGGTATCCAAATGAGTTCGTCTACCAAGAGAATGCTAGGATATTCTCCGTTCTAAACTTGTTGGGTATATGAGAATTATTGTATGAAGAATTCATTCTTCTTATGTGAAAATTTTCAGCTGACTCAGTAAAAAAACTTTCTCACTCTAAAATCTTTGCTCTCTCCTCTCTCTAAAAACACGCCTATTTTCCCCCTTTCCTAACCTTATCTCCTTCTCGGCCATGGTGACCTGATACCGCCAGCTCCGATCTGGCAGCTTCTGGCTGTCCTCCCAACTCCGTCTCCTCTTCTTACCGTCCGTCGTCTGGGTCACCATCCTAGCCTTTCATTATCGCACCTATTCCCTTATCGTCTTTTTCCCTCTCCGTCTCCCTCCTATATTGCCGCTACCATCGTCTATATATCCATCTTGCTCCTTCCCGCAATCTCTCCGCCCTGTTACCTCTCCTTCCCAATATGACCCCAATTTTCCTCTGTTAGCCATGGTTAGCGTGTCGGTGTCTGAACCGCCGCCGGCTCCTTTGCCGACCTACGCGAATATGATGGTCAAGGATGCTAGTTCGAGTCCTAGTTCTGGTACTGTGAAGAGTATCCCTGCGAAAAACCTCTTCTTCGGGGATATGGATTCAAGCCGTAAATTGTGGAAGTCAAATCCAAATCGGTGTATAATGGTATACCCTCTATTTCTTTTTCGGAATCTGAAGTTAGCTCGCTAGCAGCGGCCTTTCGAAAAGACGTTGGTGGGTAAATTCTCGTATGGCATTCCCAAGATCTTCGAGGTAACTAAAGTGCTTAAAGATTTGAAGTTGAAATCTAGCTTTACCGTGAGTTTCCTAGACAGACGACATGTGGCTATTAGACTTATTTTATCAGAGGATTATGATAGACTTTGGTTACTTGAAAATCCGACTGTAGGAGCAGCTCCTATAAGGTTTTTCAAATGGAATCCTAAGTATTCCCTGGAAGCTGAGTCCCCTATCGTTCCAGTATGGGTATCATTGGAAAAACTGCCTATCTTTTTGTTTGATAAAGAATTACTTTTTGAAATAGGTAAACTGTTAGGCAAGCCTGTTAAGGTAGATAGTTATACTGCACATCGTAGTAAATTGATTCATGCTAACATGTGCATTGAAATGGATGTATCTAAGGAGTTGCCTAAACATTTATGGATTAATGTGATGGGAAAGGGGACTATTATTAAAGTCAACTATTCAAAAGTGCCATATTACTGTAAAAATTGTCTTAAACTTGGACATCTGGAAATAGCTGCTTAGCAAAAGAAGTACCAAGAAATGATGAAGAGAGGTTTGTGCATAACGAGCACCAGAATCAGGTCATATTAGGAACCATCTGCATGGCAATAATACTAACAGAGTAGATGAAGAGAGTCTGGATACGGGAATAGGAAATGATGAAGAGAGGTTTGTGCATAAGGATCAGCAGAATCAGGTCATTAGGAACCATCAGCAGGGCAATAATACTTACACTAACATAGTAGATGAAGAGAGTTTGGATACGGGAATGGAAAAAGTAAGATGAAACTTTTTGAAGTTCAGATAAAAGAAGGTGTGATTGATATGAATCTGCTCAATCGCCTGGATAGAATTGACGATGAGGAATATGAGGAAAATATGGATACTCTTTAAATGTTAGTAAGGGGAGAGGAAGAAAATGTGGTTGAATCTCAAGAGGAGGGTCATTGTGAAATACATGAGGCAAATAGAGTCAGAACAGTTACCATTGATTCCTTGGAAGTAGTTTTACATGAAGAACCAAGAAGAAGTTTCGACCAGTCGCCTGAAGCTGGAATGAATGAGGTCTTGGAGCATGTTGAGTATGCCGAGGTGCAGGTTATTGTGTCCTATTCTACAACACAAAAACCAGTTGGTAGGCCTGCATCTATGTCCGTTCTTAAATGTGTTGAAAGAAAAAATGGGAAGAAAAAAATCAAATGAAGATGGATGATATCAATATGCATGAGATAGTAAACTACGAGAATCAATTGGAGATGGGTAAGGGTTTCATCAAGCTGGAGTTACTCAAGGAAGTTAGTGAGCAGCTCACTAGATTTGAAATGAAACTTTTAATGTTCCATAACTCTTATAAGCCTCCATGAGTGTCTCTCTTTTACCGCGTTGTATTTTGCGGTTTTTTTTTTTAAATTTCAGTAGCAACTATATGGCATAATCAGTAAGTGAACAAGGTAGCGATACCGGATGGTTGTAATCATGCATTTCAATTAATATAAGCAGCTTGACTCCATGATTTAATAATAATAAAAAAAAAAAAACTTTTACTGTCAACTGTATTAGGATGTGTATACAATAGAAGTATTGAGAGAATAGAAGTTACACGGTCTTGAATAATTTATGTCCAGCCTTAACACTTGGATAGTCATGGTGTCTCGATCTATCTTTGGATGTATGCAATCTCCGCGGTGATTTGAGCATATTTTGAGTGTGATCCAAATATTATGATATTATGATATTATTTCATTTCATTCAAAAGTTTACCATATGTACTTCCTCCGTCTCATATTAAACTTCCCATTTTACCATTTTGGGTGTCTCATTTAAAGTTTTCGTTTTCATTTTTGTACATACTATTTCCAATAACAACAATAAATATATTCAAAAGTAATCACCCACTAACAATTAATATATTACTTTTCACCTCAACTATCAATATTTTAATTAAAATATTTATTCTCTTATCTTTTTTTATTCACAAGTCAAATGAAAATTTTAATATGGAACGGAGTAAGTAATATATAAGAGCTCTTCTTTTTTTTTTCACTGTCCAACTAAAAAGAACTTGTTTAGGTTTGAGTGTTCTGACATGACCTGGCTATTTCAGGCAGTTTGTAAATTTTAATTTCCCAAACATCTAGGGAGAATGTGTGATACCCTAGAATGAAATTCTGCTGTTCTTTGTCACGACATATGTAAGTGCTTAAATTCAAGTACCCGCCGTACAATCTATACATAAAAATTCGTCAATAAATTACATTCACTAAAGTTTTACTTTCATCATAAACCAACGTTAGCTACGTAAATTCTTATTACTAAGTTCGATTCAATGCACCTTATAATTTATGAACAATTTCTTAACTGAACAGAACAAAACTGATTTATATTATGTAAATTTAAACTGAACACAACTGAAATTAAGTTAAACATGACAAAAATTAACGATTTGGTTATCTTATGGAGTAAGGTATTTTTTTATATGATAATTAAGCAAGCAAGAAGCCAACAAAGAAGCACAATTACCGGAAAATTCCCAAAAGAAAACAAACAAAACATTCAAACACCTTGGCCACACTCACGAATATAGCACATTGTTGCTGATAAATATCAACCAGTATCACACCCCGTGACAACAGCCTCACGACGACTCATTCTACACCATTTCCATTTTCAATTCCACCATCCGTACCAAATTATTTCTTAACAAATCTTTTCTTTCAACAAATCTTTTAACAAATATTATTTATTAAATGATTATGACACTCCTGCATCAAAGAATTTGACCTGTAACTGCGAAGACGACATGAAGAAGATGCAATTCCATAGAAATTATGCCCCTCGAAAAGCATGCTTACTTAATTTCTACCTTTTTCTTATACCTGTAAAGTTGTGGTAGTGTGTATAAATAAATAGTTAATTAATTAAGAAATAAATTTGTAAATGTATTTTATTCTGGATCCAAGTAGAAGAAGATAGATTCAGTTTGGACACCATTTGGTTGTCTAAATATTGCAACACTGAGATTCATAAATAAACTAATGGTGTTTTATCCTCTGATCTGATGCCTTTAAGCGGACAATCACAGAGAATTTACAGTACTTGTTAACATAAAGTAACCTGTTTTCTGGAAAAAGTTTCTAGTCTTCAAGCCAAACGACTTGAGTTGAGACACTTTTGGCCCCGTGATGAACAGTTTCGTATATACTCCCTGTAAAATTACACTAGTGCAGTAATAACTTAGTGTGGCAGTCATTCTTTTTTACGGTAAAATTGTATTATTTAAACAGCAGATTACAATTCCTTGTGTCTTGTTAATAATCATGATTAAAATGTTCAAATCAGCAAAGAAGAACTGGAAGAGTTCACTGTGTAAAGAGAGGTAAATCTATCAGAGCAAAGAATTGAACATTGAAGAAGAACGGACTGTTTAGAATTCGTTTAGCAAATCGGTTTATCGACTTTGCTAGATGATGGATAGTGACTCTTAGATAAATGAGTTTCATGTATTGTGCAAATGTGACACTTCTTGTTATTATCTTAGTAATACCACCACACATGCTCTTCGACCTTCGTAATCTTGAATTTTGAGATGGAATTTGTTAGCTAGTGCAACACCTTCCCCCCCCCGGTTGCAAATGCCCAAATCTCTCTACAGAACTTAAGAAAAGAATATTGAAATCCATAATTGTAGTTGGACTGGATGGATGGATTTGACCCACTCTGTTATTGGGTTTAGATTGGGCCATCAATGTTAGGGAAGGGAGATTAGTGGAGTTATTTGGGTCCTGAGGCCCAATTTACTCTCCCGACGGAGATACATCCGGATCCGGGTATCTTTCTGGTCTGAAAAGACGAGTGGCCAATACAACCCTTCCAACTACAATACGTCGGCGTTAGGCGTCTGACGGCGGCGGAAATGGCCTTGCTGACATCCGTTATCAGCCCCTACGATTCATCCTCTTCTGTAATTCTCATTCTCTCTGAAATTCTCCATTTATGCTTTTATTTCGCATGCCTGATGGCAATCCTTCTTTGGACTGAATCAGTTAACTTCCAGTGATAATTGATTTCCATATATAATTTCTATAAATTGCATGTTATTTCCTGGGAATATCATTCATAACCAGCTTAAAGAGTGATTTATGGATCAAATTAAGTGTATTCTTTTTCAGACATTTTCTCAAACACCTTGAAGACTTTGTTAGCATGTGTATTGTAGCTGAATGTATCTGTGAAGAATGTCTCATTCTGAATGTTTTGTTACACCTTTTAGATATTATGCTTCTTGAATTCATGCAATAAGTAGAAATGACTTGAGGATACCTAATGGTGCTAAACATAGTGTGATCCAGTTTTCTCATTTATACAGATTGCTTCTAGTACAAGTCGAATTCGTTTACTCCATGGTTCCTGGCTGAGAAATGTGGGTTATCATCGGGTTTCAGTCACATGTTCCTCGAAATTTCCAGGATTTGAGCAGTTTTATGATCCAGATAAGCTTAGAGTTCACTTCAATCATGCTAAAGATAGAATAGTAGAACTTGTCCCTGATTCAGTCAAACAGTTTCCTTGGAAGAAAGTGGAGAGTGTTGCACTGCAAGGAGGAGGCAAACTATACGAACATGTTCCTGATCCTATTAAACAGTTTCCTTGGAAGAAAGTGGAGAGTGTTGCACTGCAAGGAGGAGGCAAACTATACGAGCATGTTCCTGATCCTATTAAACAGTTCCCTTGGAAGAAAGCGGAGGGTGTTGCACTTCAAGAAGCACTGGTTTTGGGGAAGGAGGTGTTGGTTTTGGGGAAGGAGGTGTTGAAGTGGGGTTTAATTGTGTATTTTGCTCTGAGCTTCGTGTCAGACTTTATTTACACCATTTCTAGAAACAAAGAGTTGGTTATGCCTTTTGGTCTTTTTGTTGGCTGCCTGATGGCTAATTACTTTGACGAGATATCACAAGAAGTTATCCGCGGTTCCAAGGTAGAAATTGTTTGTACTTTTGCTTATATGCCTCTCGTAGTTAGATTAACTTCATTTTTGTTTTGCAGATTGACAACGTTCAGCGACTTCTGGGCATAGCTTGCTTATTTGTTCTTGTCAAATTTGTATCTGTGTACTTCTCTGGAGGAAGATACTTTCTCTTGCATGCTGCAAATGGTGGATTAATGCAACTTCTCTGGAAGTGGAGTAAATTACCAAAAGAGGATGTTGATGGATATCTGATGGAAGATGCTATAAACCCGAAGAACACTGGTGATTAGATTCTTGCGGCATAGTTACTATTTAGTGTATTTCTTTCAAGTGTGATTATCCGCAGATTCAATGGGGGAATTACAGGATCTAGCCGTTTGCACATAATCTTCATGGTCATATTCTGTGTTACTGTGATGTTTAGGTATGCACTTGGCTATTATCCTATGATAACAGTATTCCATATGGAGAGATAGGACCTGTCTTCTGGATGTAGAATTGTAGATAAAACTGATGTATCAAAGTTTATATAAACTGCCATTTTGTCATAGCCTCTGTTTGCTGAATGCGGCCGTTGATATGCTGATAAGTGATAACTGATGTTGTAGTTACATGCTTCACACAGTTAAGCTTGAATATAAGGATCCAATAAATAATGCAGTAGCAAGTATGCATAACAAAACTGTGGTCTGTTGGGGTACAAAATTACAGTTTTCGTCATCATTGTGTGCATTTCACACTTTGCCTACTTCCTGGGTTTCTATGAAAGGACTCTAGAGGCCTCGTGGAAAACTATACATTTTCTGCTTTCTGAGGTTCATTTTTAAATATACAAGCTCCAAGTATGGCATAGTATAAAAAGACCTATTCCTACTGTAAGAGCTTCCCCTCTCCATATGGTGATCGGTAGAAAGTTGAGATTACCTAATCTATTAGACGTGGAACTTCTTTGATTTCCAAATTCGGTCTTCCAGCCCAAGACTCCGGTATCTGGATTGGTGTTCTGCTTCCTGAACGAACTGTAAATTACAGACAGTATAAGATTTTAGTTTCATTCGAATATTTATGCTAGCTGTGTGATGTTTTGCAATAGCAGCATCTATACTTCAAAATTTACAGAGTTTGGAGAAGCTGATAAAGTCAAGGCAGTTCAGTAAAGAAATTGAAACGTTGAACAAGGTATTGGAAGAGACAGAAACCAGCAAAAGAAAGGGGGCTTGTTTTTAAGCACACAACTATGCAATCTTAACAATTTCAACATGCTGTTTCTACTGCTTTTTTGTCTATAATAAGCTAGAAGTGAACATAAAAGCTGAAGGTTACCTGGCGAAATAGCCGCAATATCTACTGCGGCCTCCACATCTACACCACTACGAAGAATCCGATTTACAGAACTACTGTGGGAAGTTAGCTCGGCTTCAGAGTCTTCCCTCTTGATACTACTCTGCAGTAATTGAGACTTCCCGTTGAACTGGCAATAAGCATTTTCCAATTTGTGATGGATCTCTAGCATCCTCCCGGAGTGTTCATCCATGCGATCCATTTCAATCAGAGTCTAGAGGCAAATGAGAGTCTTATCATCAGATACAACATTCAAGTATTGAGGAGTTTGTAAGGCGAAAATGCATGAATTCTTACTTATATGTACATTTTAAATTCCATGGAATTCCGCTCCTATTTTTATTCCCAGGTATAGGTATTTTATGCAAAAAAACAAAATAATAATAATACACAGGTATTGGCGCATGAATCATCATGATAGCAGGAGTGACATATAAACACATAGATCCATAAGTATTTGCTACTTACCCTTGCAGGTGTCTTGTTAAAAACTGGCAGAAACCGTTGCCTGCAGAATTCGTTGAAGAGAAGAGTACAAATAATGAGTGGAATAGTGAAGCCAGATGCCACCGGAGATTTTTTAATCCCGAAAACTCCCAAAGCTATTATCTGGGTCAGCACCAATGAAAATATTGTTGTGTTGTGCACAACAGGCCAATATAGTCCTCCACTATCGTACTCAGTGATGTATACGTTGAGTAACTGCGATGGCATTCAAATACAACAAACTATCAGAAAGATAAATATGTAACTTCTTTTGCTTCATGTGAAAGGGTTCAAAATGTGGTTAAGTCTTTATAGAAAAACCAAGTCTGTGAATGCCAGAAACAAGCCCAAGATACTTGGAAGATATTATCATTTATTTTAGAGACTAACACGTTTATAACCAGTAGCATGAACCTCCTCAGAGAGAACGAGAGATTAACTACGAAAAGATGAATGATCATTTGCCTTAACAATTGAGCATATAATTTGGTATCTACAAAAACTACAACTTAGTCGCTATAGAGTAACTCATAAAGTTTGTAGATCGAAGTTAGGAACTTGTTAGAATTTGCAATAGATAAACACATGAAAGTCTGCATATATACAAATATAGATATCAATCCTGTAGTCAGTTCTCAGTAGCTCGAGGGTAGCAGATTCTAATCATACAGGAATTCCCGAAATTCAAAGAAAAAAGGGACATAAAACTTTGAATTAAAGAAAAACAATATAGAGTGAGATTGTGTACATCATTATTAAGTTCTGACCTGGTTACGATACACTAGAAAGGCAAGCACAAAGTACACCAGCAGGAAGGGCAATATGAGAGGAGTCAGTATGGAACAGGTGAAGCCCAGAAGTCCAAATAAAAGCACTCTCGGGACTTCTGTGTGGTATGGAAAGGTGTACGCACCATAAGATTTGACATCTTTATTCTGAAGAATGAATCTGTAAAACAAGTTGCAGAGAAGTGCAAATGGCTGGATGAGTTCAAAGGACAAGCTTGCCCAGCCTGAAGTTAGGACATAACTCATGAAGAAGGTGGCCTGTAAAACAAAAGAGAGATTTGGATGCATGTTTATAGTGTGCTTTCAATCAAGAGTTGTATATACTGCATCATCAAGACATGATGACAGAGGAATTATATTAAGAAACAAGCAGATTACCGTTGCAGGTACTGCTTTAGCTAGCAAATTTGGTATGTTCTTTGGATCTCCCAAATTTGTGATTGAAACTTGATAGTGATCAATAGCAGCCTCTGTCAGAATATTAGCAAAGAACAAATTCCATATGAAAAAGTACACGACTTTTATGCATGTACTTCTTTTCCTGCCACTACGAGAAATTGCACCCTCCAATGTCGAGAAAACCATCATTGTTGGTGGAACAAGGTACAGAAAGAACATGAATATTACACTAGGCAGATATCCAGTGATCAGCTGTTGCACAAACTTCCTGTCAATCGAAAGCAGAGATTTAAGTGCTGCCTCCATTCTAATTCCAATTGAGTAATAAATAAACACAAATGGGTTAGGCAAACAAAACAAATTTTGGTTCCAGACTCTCTCAAACAACACGTGTATACGTATCTAAGCAGGTATACAAAAAAAGTCTCATCAAATTTAAGAGCCGTGTTCTGACTAGTTATTTATTACCTTTTAATCATAACAGCCAGAAATGGAAACACCTTCTCCAGCCTATCCAGATGAACAAGACTTTGGGTGAAAACAACAGGCACAAGGAAGAAAATCACGAATACACAAGAGGCCACAACAACAGCAATCCTGCGGATCCATAGGAGTCGATAGGGTACAGATAAGTTTGACCAAAAGATATCACGTGGTTCTGGAGCAGCATCTGTGACCCACAGCATGGGGTTTGGTGATTGAAGAGCCTCAGCAGCAACCAATGCAGCATATCGGGTCCGGAAAAAGACCAAAGCAGCACCACTCTCCTGCATAAATCGATCAAAACGGCTTAGATATAACATACACTCGAGTATAAGTTTCATGTGCAAGCTGGTAGCTAACAAATGGAGTATGCATTCTTCAGTAAGAAATATTGAGCAGTTAAATTCATACAGTAGTAGTTGACACCTTTTTCCTCAAATCAGAACCATCAAAGCAGCTCCTCCCTTCAGGAGTTTCTTCGAGTTCTTTGGACATCATCTTGAATGATGTTGTAGTTCCCCCACAAATACCACATCTCAGTAACCTTGCCCCAGAGTGTTGATCCACACGGGCGGACTTGAGCATCTTGTACATCTGCTCGGCATCAGTCTGGATAATTGCGAAAAAATTGAATTAGAATAGTACTATGTCGAGATGTAGAGATAAATAGAAAAGATAACTCAAACAGAGAAAGTTATTCATAAAGCTTCAACAGACAAAACATAATCACAAGGTCCCGACAATGCTGATCCTAAAATGTTATAAAATGAACTTGAAAGGACCTATCTCCAAACTAAAAACTCATCATAAAATTTCTCATCCACAGCTTACATCAGTAATATTAATTTAATAGTAATATGGGAAACTTATTATGGGACATAATGAATACTGACTCCAGAGCTTATACTTTAGCCTCCGATCCAAGAAATGATCAAGGGACGCTATTACAAGGCCCAAAGCCTTAATTTAGCACGCCATGCTTTTCATGTACCTTACGTGTGAAATTTGCCACTGTTTCTACGCAAGCAAGCGATTCAAAGAGCTTATTACTGAACAGTATATGACATCTAAGATACGAATCTAAAAGTGGAACCGTGATTCAATTTTGTATATAAATTGTTCTAAATGCATAAACTGAAACAGAAAATCTTGGGAAGGATAATATTGCGCATCAATAACGTCACAAATACATGAGAGCACATACGGGGGTAAAAGAAATCCAGTGCCATCAGATAAAATTTGGAGATAATCAACTATCTGATTATACGGAATAAAAGGTATAAGACATCAATGCAGTGACATTCAGCATCAGCTTAAACTCTCACCATCAATTTCTGGACTGCGCCTGAATGATAAACCATTTGATGTGATAAATAACTTGATGCGTAGAAATCTGTAAAGAAATTTTTCACCATTTCACTGTAAGATTCTTCCTTTGCCCATGGGATTGCACGAACAATAACTGTGAAGTGACTTGGATAGGAAAATGATGAACTGATATGTGCCATTCTCATTTTTGTGATGCCCTTGTACTCCTATGCATAACACCGATAATACCATCAGAGCTTATATACACTCACGGTAAACTATTGTGCAGAAAATCAACCTAAAATGAAAGTAAATGCAGTATCCCAATGTAGTCCTTACAAAGTAGAGAAGTAGACAGGCGCAAAAAGTTATGATGTATAATGCGAGACAGTGGGCCCAGAGCCTGGCAAAAGAACAAGTATACCGGTAAATATATATGATAAAGAGATGAGCATGGTACTAGAGTTCAGCACACACAGAAGTTAGTAAGTAGATCATGCATTCAATATCCACTTGGTGATGAATGAAATCAATGAATGTAACATATTCCTTCCCATTCCCTATACACATCTAACATTTGCATAGACTTACAAGTTATGACTAATGGCTGCTATATAAGTTCATTAAGAGTTCATCTGTGCATTGTGGCAAGGTTTGTTATGGCACATTACATGCATAATGTGCGCAGCAGATACTAACTGGATAATTAGGAAAAAACTAGCTGTAAACCTCTGTAACTCTAAAAATCTGATCTGGCTGATTAAGAAAGTTGTGTACGACAATAAAGGTATACACATGTTTAAACACATTTCACATACCATTTTGATCCTTCCTGTACATTCCCAATGGTAAACACTCTCAATGGCTCGTCTGGAATTTGTTTGTGCTCCATGTCATTCCCAAAATAATTTAGTGGGAGAACAAGAAACAGACATATGATACAAGCAACAGTCAATACTCTGATACTGCACAGAGAAAAAAATGAAGATATTATAACCAGCTGCAGAAAAGTATCCAAAGAAGATCCAGAAAACCAAACACAAATTGCAATGTGAGTGTAAGACATAGCGACTAACATTTGGCAGCTGGTCATAAAAGAACAATTACAACGTTAGCGATCACATATTCACATTTAACAAATTCAAGGGTTGTCATCTTCGGGATTTTCTTAGCAAGCAATGATATACTATGTGCAGGTGTGGAGATTGAACTACTTAAAGAGACTGCAACAACCCAGCACTATGTCCAACTGAACAAATTCAAGTATAGGACTTCCTAAAACCAAACCAACAGCACTAAAGATAAGGCTTTTAAGATCAGCAATATCAAGAGATAGTTTGTATCCAATCTATCCTACAGCAAAATAGACTTATCAATAAAGAAAGCAGTGAGATTTATAACCTGAGGACCACGGCACGGAGAAAGACCACCGCGTCCACACCCCCAACTTGGAATAAATCGTCCTCGGTTGCCTCCCATGCCTTTAATATCCAACTAGCAGAAGGGAAGAGTCTGTCAAAGCAAAAGGTCTCGTGGCGCTTCGAATTCACCTGAGAAAGCTTTTGTCCAAAGTACACATTCACAAGGCT
Organism: Plantago coronopus; assembly: GCA_036897195.1. Lineage (NCBI taxonomy): Eukaryota > Viridiplantae > Streptophyta > Magnoliopsida > Lamiales > Plantaginaceae > Plantago > Plantago coronopus. The sequence goes on from JAYMSL010000934.1 coordinate 13,001, forward strand.
AGGTTGTTTCCTCAAAACGGAATACAGCGAAAAAAGGCCCACGCATAAGGTGGTATTGATACCAGCTGAAGTTAAGAGAGCAGATACGTTCATCTCTATCCCCCTCTACTGACAAATCTATTGCATATCATTATGCAACATAAACCACAGTCGTCAAAAACACAAAGCAGAGTAGTCCGACTCCAAACCACTGATCGATGCAGCTACAAGCCAACACTTCCAGCCCAAAGCTGCAGAGACTAAACAGAAAAAAAAATCTCAATATTATTCGCTTTTCACCTCAGAAACACAATCAAATGACTGTCCTAAAGCATAAATAAAAAATAAAACAATATTACAATCTACACATAACTTTATCTGAAAAGCACAGGAGAACAGGCTGCCAAGTTATCGAATAGCAAAAAAAAGACGGAACCTCAAGAAATGCAATTACCTCTCCAAATTAACATAAAACACCTTAGGAAGAAGTAAAATCAACGAAATGGCATTCAACTAAGCAAAATTTGGGATTAAAAAGAGGTGAATTGGAATGCAGAATCACATTTCCAATACATAAAACTGCACAAATGAAGGGGGATGAAAAGAATTTGTTACCTTTCGTAATGGTGGACAAATTTGACGAGCAATGCGCAAATAGTAACGTAACGTCGATGCGACTGCAATAGAGAGCGAAGAGTATACGAAAAGAAGGATATAGTTGGTGGAATTACAGAAAGACAGAGGAGGAAGAAACCCTAGATTTAAGAAATTTGGAGATTTTAACCAATGAATCTGGTAGAAATGGGAGCGGAAATTAGGAAACAGAATGGTGAATCGGGCGGGATGATGGTTATCATTTGGATATTGGTGTGAAGGAATAAAAGTACTGTTTGATTAATGATTTAATTCGATTAATTATATGCTGGACCTTATAAGGCGCCACGTGGACAGCTATTATGAGGTGTATGTAAGCACTGAGAAACCGCCATAGTTGAGTAACTGTCACCTTGTGTCCCACTTCGCGGGTATTTTCAAACCCATTTTTTTTGGAATAGTTTCGTTTGGCATGTTGTATGGTCTGTGAATTTGCAATATTATCCCTTTAAGGTTGTGTATTTGCATTTCAAACTTGTATATTTTCAACATTACCTAAAAGTGCTAATAATGTAATAGTCAGTGTTATAAGGTCCCAAGAACGTTCGTTATTAAGATCATATTTGCTTTTATGCTTCTCCCACTGACTAAAAGCTTCGAAGACTACTCATAGAACAACATCATTTGAGCTTTTATCAACCTATTACTACATCATGTTCAATTGTTCATACTTATGTAGCTTATACCAGTTTAAGACGAGTCACATACTTGTCAAACAGATCAATGGATCACTTTGGATGAGTCATTAAAGAGCACTTTCCTCCCTTCGTCATATTTGACTCTTCCATTTTCACAATAAAGCAACTTCAAAAATTTGAAATTTTAAGACGTAAATACTTTCTATTCAGACTTATGCGATTTAGTGATTCTACTTTTGAATCGACACCATTTGTAAATATAAATACCTTGGCCATAAATCATGTCGATATCTTTTAATTAAGAAGCTTTATGCAATAACTCAGATATCGAAAGATTAATTTTGAAAATAAGTCATATCACAAGGAGCACTTGTGTAATTTACCAGCTATAAGATATGACCAAACTTTGAATATAGATTGGCCTACCAACTTACAGAAAACAAGAAAAGCAAAAAATGAAGATAGGAAAATGTGGGACATCTAGAAGCAAATAACATAGGGCCATTATAAAAATGTGGGGTGTCTAGAACGAAGAAAATAATATAGAGCCATAATAAAACACTTGGAGTACAAAATTAGGGAGAAATAAAGATGCAAAACACACAGATGGCACTACTTGACCCCAATTGCTATCACAAATATTACATATTCTAAGGACACTTTTTCGACGCCACGAATAATCAAATTATACTACAGTGCTAGATTAAATAAAGATGGCGACACTTTGGTAGTGGGAACATCTATTGAATATATGCAGGTTTTAGATGCATATTGCATGCACAGGAGTGCATGACTCAGTATCTTATCCTATATGCAGATAGAGAAAAGTAATGGTACATAAAAATGTACCACTTGATCATCCTCAATCTCTTGGAACGGATATAGGTACGTGGATGGGACTCTTTCCACGATTGAGGCCTCCCATTCAAGTATATCAAAACATCACCATGGATATGGTAGGTACAAAACTACCAATAACATGTATAATCATGAATTGAAACATAACCATATGGATTCAATTATAAGCTAAAGAACGTTTCATCTATCAAGTGGTATCAATTTAAATGAAATGAATAAATGGAGGTAGGGGAGTAGAGTTTAGTATAAAATGGGTCTGGACTCCTAATCTACCCTTATAGATCCGGACTCATATCATATATACTCTAGGTCATGGGTCTGGACCAGGTCTGTATGGCTCCAGACGAGATCCCTTAAAAACTTACGGGTCCAATTAGTGTCCATACGGGCTGGTCTAGGTTCGGATCCGGTTTTCTTGGGGTATGGGTTGGGACCATATCGATATACTACGTTAAGGGTTTAAGGGTCTGGAAGGATATATGAGTCGATTCTAGTTAAGACCTCTTATCCACTGATCAGACCATTATAGTTTTATCTACAATTTTCTAGTAGTCTCCCTAGCCGAAACATATGGTAGGCCCAAACCGAGCCATTGAGACAATTAGATTGTGAAACTTACCAGAATCTATGCATAGCAAATATGATTGAGGTGACTCAGTAGACAGGATTGTCTGGATTTACCTGATTAATAACTAAGTGAATCAAAAGGAGTGTAAATTTTGCAAGAAAAAGAATTTCCCAAACAAAGTTATAGTCAATGACAATATGCTTGGCTCTCTTGTGTGCTACTAGATTCTAGCTAAGGAAGATATCGCTCCAATTACACAAAGCAAATTGTAGGCAAAGAGGATGGAGCAACACGCGAATCTTGAAGAGGTATAAGAATAAGACCCACATAACCTCCACCAAGGTATTAGACAGAGCTCTATATTTGAACTCACAAGTGGAACGTGAGACAGTGGGTTGCCACTCCCTAGAGCTGAATTGTGACCCAATAGATCCTAGATATGGCCATAGGTGGAGCTAGGAGTATCAAAGCAACACGCCCCAATTAGGATCTTCTCGTCAATTGGTGAAAAAACAAACGAGCTAGCATCTTATTATTAATAATTATTGTATAAACGAAAAGCATGATGAGCACGTTTTTCTAATGTCGGTCATTGTGATTTGTGGGCCCTACACTAAAAAATTATTCCTCTGGTTTTGTCTATTATGCGGTGTTTGTCGATGACTATATATTCTAGGTTTAGCCGATTTTACCCTTCGAAGAATAAGTCTAACTTCTATAGAATTTTTTGTTCAATTCAGTGGCGAAGGCACTAAGGAGCAAGGGGCAGCAGCTGCTGCCCCTGGATTTTGGCTTGGAATTACTATATTTATCCTATTTACCATAGGGATTACTATTTATACTTATTTTCTTTGGTGTCACTAATTATTTCAAATGATTAGTGAACATGGATATACTCTATTACTCTAAAATTCTAAATCCCAGTATGTCTTCCTGGGAGTTTGGAGTTTAGGAAATTGAATTTCTCGTTCATAATTAAAATCTTGTGGTATATATTACATGTATTTATAAAAATGGGTATTATGGTAAAAAAATGTAGGTTTATATATAGTGTAAACTTAATAACTTATATTGTTTAATATATAATTAATAAAACTTTTAAGATATAAAATCTGTCTTATGTTAGACCGTCATCTGTTGTTAAATAGATTTTATGGTGTAATTATGTAAGTCAAAATATATATGTTCAATACAAGTGTTTTGGATTACAACATATTTTACGTCTAATCATAAACGGTTTCACATTGATAATAATTTGTGGATTACAACAAAAAGTTAAAGTAATAAAACTATTCATTCCTTTTTATGTCGAAAAATATGATAAATTGCTATGACACAGTATTATGAAATCGGTGTAGTTTACCGACTTTGTTTTTCCATCGAACATTTGCTACCCCTCACTAGTTTTTCTGGCTTCCCCTGTTTCAATTTTAGAAGTTTGCCGAGAATATCAATTTTCTTGCACAATTAAAGTATTTATGAGTGGCGGGGGCATTGAATTTTCAAACCAGAAGCTTGAAGACCAGTTTCAATCATGTGGCTGGCATTGAACATAATATGACATATCCTAATATATACTTCTGCTTTGATTCCATAATAGAATGACTTAATTTACGTCAGTTATGGTGTTTTGTGAATTGATTGAATATATGTATACAATTAGTAACAACATAAATACAAGAAACACGATCATCAAATGAGTTCAAATTACAACTACGACCCCTTACAGTTAAAATAATTAGAAATTCTCCGTTTTGTGATATATATGCAATTAACAATCACAGATCAATTACAACTTGATCCCTCTTTTATGCTTATCAATCAAGATCATGTAGGACCTTTCTATAATATCTTTCGTAACAACCAGAGAGCTGTTTTTGGGCTCCAACTAAAATACTTAAGTAAACTAGGCCTAATTGGAATCAACTATGGCTCCGTTTACCACTAGCTTATCAGTTAGATGAGTTTATTTGACCATTAACTAATAATAAGCTCGTTACGTGAACATCGAACTTATGAAATCAGGTAGCTTATCAGCTAACTTATAAGCTAGGTGTTTAATAAGCTAACTAAAGAAGCTTATTATTTTAATAAGCTAGCTTCATATCTTTTGTTATTCCAAATATAACCTTGACCTAATTAACTCCAAAATAATAAAATCCTATACAGCACAAATTCTTCTCGGAAAAATACTGGCGCATCCCAAATGTCAAATTTGAAAAGAAACAATTATTAAATCCCAAATCACTTGACAATTTCACTCTTCTTATCATCTCCAAAACCAGATAACAATTTTAACTCATTTCCTCCGATCCCTAAATTTTCACTCCGAGGAATTGTAATCCCAAATCACAAAATCTCAATCTCAGGTTGTATATATTTTTTTGTTTGAAAAGATAAATCTATCATAATCTTATTCCTACACTATCCTTCTTCTACACCAATCTAATACTCTTCGATATCGATATTATGAAATTTTTATTTCTTTTTAAGTGATGATAATATACTACATTTATAATTTAGAATTAGAATATATTAGTATAAAAATATCAAATGAGAAAGTTATGAAAAAATAAAAATTAAGAAAAATGTCATTTTATGAAATACCAGCTAACTTATCAGATAATTTACTAAACACTTACATTAAAATCAGGTAGCTTATCAGTTACGTAATCAAGTAGCTTATCAGCTACCAACAAGCTACCAGGTAGCTTATCAGTAGCTTATCAGCTACTAGCTGGCTTATCACCTAGTTTTACTAAACACAGCCTATGTGATACTACATACTATGCACCTTCTAATCGAATTCCACACCGTATATAGTGAATTTCAATTATTTAAAGGGCATGAAACTCTCTGAAATCCTAGTCGGTTTGATCTTATCTGTTTTGGTTATAAGACTAGTTTTTCTTGCTCGAAAAACATTCACGACATTTCTCCATGCTCCAATTATAGTTTGAAAAACTCGTATCTGTCATGATCTCATGGATATTTCTTGGAAACAGATTGCGGGTGCATGTTCTTGTCCGTCGACATCACCTAGCCTGCAGGGAACCTCTTATGATCAGCTTGCACAAATAACAATCGCCAAATGGCCGGCCGGGAACGATACTTGACATTCTGGAAAGTTGAAACATAGGTATACATATACGATCACCAGTGTCTTTCAAGCCTGGACCATTTAGCTGATCATGATAAATATGCATGGAATTGTTATGTCCTCAAAAATATCGAACACTTAATTCAATCTATGATTCTCGATCGATCGGTGCCCATTATACATTAAATTGTTGTAATTGATTGAGATTACAAGTTGTAAGTAAATAATCATGCACCTTATTGATTATTAACGCGTGGAGAGAAGAGGAAGTTTGAGATGTCAATATTACGAAATCAAATATCATTTGTACCACATCTCATGCATATATACGTACGTACAGGGACATGAATAAAATCGTAATACTGTTAGCTGCCATTCATATCGATGGGCAATGTCATTTATGAAAATGAAGGAGAAATATATACGTGCGTACGTGTCAATGCAGGTAGCGTAGGCTCTGTTCTTTTCAGCTGAGAATTCCGGAACTGAACTTAATGGATCTGAAGTGACGTACAAATTTAAACTAATCAAATCTGAATGAATCTGAACTTAAGTTGAAAAGAACAGAGCCGTAGTCGGGTTTCAATCCAAATAAGCAAGCTAGGGTGGATCGGAGCCAGCTTCCCGGCCCGGCAGGCCAGTGCATGCATTTAGTTGTTTAAGTTATATTGACATGACTATATATACAGAACATTATAATATATAAGATTGCAATTTTGCCCCCACTTTATATATATATATATATATACTAGTAAAATATGCACGCGGTACTCGCGTGCAAAACATAGAAAGTGGGTATTGTAAATTTATAAGAGTTAGAATATATAACCCATGCATAAAACTAATGAACAATAATTCCTCATACACTTGTGAGTGATCATGTTGAATTGCAGAGACAAATTTCAATAAAGAGGTAACAAATAATACT
>JAYMSL010000935.1:0-19721 GCA_036897195.1 Plantago coronopus
CCCCACAGAAACAGTAAAAGGCAGATTATAGGTTTGTATCTACAAGCCTAACAACTAGCTTCGTACTGGCATCCATGTTACCACTCAATTCGACGGCTTGAGATATAAATTAGCCCAAAAAACGTACCAAATACCGTCCCGCCCATATAATAATACGAATAGCATCTTTTAATGAAAATTTATCACATTGTATATAAAACAAAAGGAGAGAACAAGAATGGAGAATCCTACAATTTATGTTGGGTTGGAAAATTTAGGCCCCTATTAGCTTGAAAAGGCTGCTGTTTTACATTTTAGTGCAACAAACCTGCAGTTGCCATCGACAGACAGAACTATTTCCTGGCCCCTTATATATATACTTCAATATGTTAATATTAGCTCCAAATTTCTAATTGTGAATCTTATCACCTGGCTTACTTCACTTGATTAGTTGATTTGTTAGGCATCCGTCATAGACTTGTTAGTTGGACTATCTCTTATTAATATAATATTGCGCTGGTTATCGGATCGTGGTGTTTACGGGATAAAAATATCCAACAACTAGTTGAGAAAATCAGGCAAGAAAGAATGATGAAAGCATGAAAGAGAGTCGAAAAATGCATTATAATTGGAAAAGGATTAAACATTATTTGACTTTTGAAAAATATACATATGTTGCGTATAATGATCTAGTATAAGTAGTAGTAATAATGAATGGAAACACGAGTGAGCACTGAGCAAGAAGATCTAACAATTAAATTTCCTATCATTACTGATTAATAATGAAAATGATCATTTCACTGCTTCCACAATATTGCAAAATCATGGACACCTTCAAAGTTGCAACAGTTGTTTCCATCTCTCCAATGAATTTAGTGCCTCCCATCATTCTTTTTCTAAAAGTGTGTCGGCATCTGCATTTCAAGTTCAAAAGTCAGAACCGAAGGTTATCCCGACCGCTCAAAAACGAGGTTAAATTTGGGGTCTAACTTGTGTTTTTCTGGAGTTGTATCCGTTTATCCGATCACTATGAGGAACCGGAAAGACCACAATAAGAGGTTAGAGTGGTTGAAATTGAATTGTAAAACAACATAACATTACATGAATTAAGAACCAAAATAATTCGGTTGATACATTGATACAAACACTGATATACACTATAAGGGACACTGAAACAGTAAAACAAACACTAATGCTTTACATTTTAACACTGATACATCCCATTTTTACGATTTTTACTAAAATCACGTTTTTATATACTTTGCATTAAATCATGGCCGATTATGTTTATTACACGTGAATTTAGGTTCACTTAAACTCTCAATTCCTGTTACAAAAGTGCCTTTTCTTTGAGTCTCCTCTACCCATTTCCTATATATAAGACCTTACTCCAAGAACACACACACTGAACAGCTTACACTTAGTCACAAACTCACAATAATATCTCACTCCAGATATACATAAACAAATAAATCGAAGAAAACTACCTATCATGATAAATGGAGCTGAATTCTACAAAGTCATGTGTGCAATGGTACCCCTCTACTTCGCAATGCTTGTAGCCTACGCCTCGGTGAAGTGGTGCAAGATATTCACACCGGAGCAATGCTCCGGCATCAACCGATTCGTGGCGGTTTTCGCAGTTCCAGTTCTGTCCTTCCACTTCATATCTCAGAACAATCCTTATGAAATGGACACTAAGTTCATACTGGCAGACACTTTGTCCAAGGCCTTTGTGCTAGGCTTGCTATCCATTTGGTGTGCCTGGAGAGGGAACCTGGAGTGGTTGATCACAATTTTCTCTGTTTCTACTTTGCCAAATACCTTGGTTATGGGTATCCCTTTGCTCAATGCCATGTATGGTGATTTCACTCAGTCTCTCATGGTTCAACTTGTCGTCCTCCAATGCATTATCTGGTACGTACCCTGTTCAGATGTTTTTATAAAACTATCGTATCTAATGAGAACTTCTCGAGTTTCTTCTTAATAATTGACCAATTTAAGTCCTATTCAGTTCACTTTAATTTCATTTATGTTCAATTCAATTTACTTCGTTCAGATTCATTTAATTTAGTTCAGTCTCCTGTCGTTGAAAGATCACCAGATGAATTGAACCGAAATATAACAGGAAATTGATGACGATGGGAAAATTTGTATACATGATTGTTAAGCTTCACATCGAAGTAATGCGAAAAAGTTGGGGAACACAAGTCAAACATATGGGGTATGTATAAAAGTGAGTTGAATTTTTAACACAAAAAAGCTATGAGACAAGAGTATACCACACTTGACTACTTACAAGGAATAATTATGCAACGGATCCATAAATAAGACAAATTAATTATAGTACTACATAATACAAAACAAAACCCAAACGATTTGATGTATTTTACACTTTGTGTAAATCTTACTATAGTGATCTTATCCACAGATTTCAATCTTGTAAATTTTAAATAAAGAATTTGATTATAATAAGTTCATTTGAAATGGTACACGAAATAACCAGGATTTTTAAGTTTTAAATAATAAATCAAAAAGCAGTTACCTTATCATATGCTACTATCTTTTCAGTTATCATTCAATTGATTATGTTAGGTTGTCATACACACACCAACCAGCTTCTTAAGAACATGATGGTCTATGGTACTTAGGTAAATTCATGCTACTATCACATACCCGCATGAATCTTACCGATCTTTAAAACTGACACGAATTCTAGCTATATATTATTTACATGTTGATCATGCAGGTACACTTTGTTGCTCTTTCTATTCGAATATAGAGCAGCGACCATATTAATCCGGGTTCAATTCCCTGGCCAAACTGCTTCTGCCATAACAAAATTTGAAATAGATAATGATGTAATCTCCCTCGATGGCCGTGACCCACTTTGCACGGAGTCTATTGCTGATGAAACGGGCCATATCCGAGTCCGGATACGACGTTCCATATCTTCGGCCCCTACATCCTCCTCTTTGGGGTTGACTCCTCGAGTATCAAATCTATCCAATGTAGAAATCTTTTCTATTAATACACCGCAAGAATTTGGTTTTGGACATGGATCCATTAGCCCAAGGTTCTCGGGTTATGCTTCATCGGACGCATACTCACTCCAGCCCACACCTAATAGGGCATCAAATTTCAACGAACTTGATATGACCAGTATGAGTCCGACTCTAGGTAAGGTTTCTCGATTGTCATCACCAGCTGTGAAGATAGTATGGGAGTCGCCACAAAGCAGGGAAGATTTTGAAATTGGGGGTACGTTGTTTTTTCTTTCATTTCTTTATACTTGTGTTAAAATGTTAATGTTATTATATCAGTTATTCAAAAATAAAACACGTATATCTCTATTATTTTTAATGAAAAGGGGAAATAGAAAAGTTGAGATTGAGAGAGGACTCAAATGTCTAAACAAAATGTCTTGTATCTATCTACACAATGTACTTTTTGTCTACAAGGTCATGTCAACATAGTTGCTGATTAAATTGTCCCAATTTTTCACCTGCTCTGACTAGACATGAATCCAAATACCAAATGAAAACTCAACAACGTGTTACATGAGTTCCTAAAGCATGACCCGTAAAATAGTTAACACTAGGGATTACCCCGTTCAATTCACATTAAATTTTCTTAATTAAATTGCAAGGACTTGAACTGTGATAAATTCAAGTATACATTTAAACAATTATGAATATTCTTTAATTCTGACATGTTTCTTGTTTTCCAGAGAAAGACCTTAGCTTTCGAGATTGCGGAAAATTTCCAGTACAAGAGGGAAAATCAGACAGTAAGGAAGCAACCATTACTCAAGAAATGCCAGGAGCTATTGTTATGTTTAGGCTGATCCTAATCATGGTTGGAAGGAAGCTTTCACGTAATCCCAACACATATTCCAGCGTCTTAGGCCTTTTTTGGTCTCTAATCTCTTTCAAGTAAGTCAGTGAAAGACTGCGTTTTCCTATACATCGAAAAAATCAGTATAATACACTCAAATACATGTAAATACTATGAAATTCTAAGTCAATTGATGATTTAATCACAGATACAATGTTGGCATGCCTAGTCTGGTTAAATACTCCGTCAAAATCATCTCAGATGCAGGGCTTGGAATGGCCATGTTCAGTTTAGGTACATACGTCAACATTTTATCTTAAGAATTATCATCTCAAGAATTTCAATACGTTATAATGTATTGAGGCGCGCATATGGTGTGTATACACAGGGCTTTTCATGGCTCTTCAACCTCGTCTAATTGTCTGTGGTACAAAAATGGCGGTAATATCCATGGCATTCCGGTTTCTAGGAGGTCCAGTGGTCATGTCTGCTTCTTCTCTTGTTGTTGGTCTTAGAGGTGTACGCCTTCATGCCGCCATAGTGCAGGTGAGTATATGTACAGTGCTGATTGGTAGCTCCCCCGAAAGTATATTAATTCAATACTCTGCAGTAACATTACAAGTTCAAGAGGACAATTCGCAATGTGACAGTTTAGTGTTTGCTTGTTTTATGCAGGCAGCTCTTCCTCAAGGAATTGTCCCGTTTGTGTTTGCGCGAGAATATGGATTGCACCCTGATATATTAAGCACTGGGTAATTCATTATGAACTTTATACTGTATAGTTCCATTGAATTAATTTACCAACATTTAGTTCTGGAATCTGGAAAAATGATCACACCTGTTTTCTTCTGATTTCGCAGGGTTATCTTCGGGATGCTAGTCTCGTTACCTGTTACACTTCTCTACTACGTACTTATAGGCTTGTGATTTGAGAAATAGTCCTAGATAGAGACAAGCAATGTAACGGAATTACTACTATACATTCTTAGATATAATTCTTGTTCATTATTAAGGAGCTTGATGTAATAAACCGATCATTAGTCAATCGAGTTTAGGTCATAATGTGTTAGGTTCTGCTAGTTTAGATTTGCATAATTATGATGAGAGCTTGAAATATCTGAATTGCTGCTAAAATATGCAGAAAAGTACGCTTATGATATTATTGCTCTGTTTTTGCGTGTTAATACAGAAACCCTAGCGCCTATTTTATAGAAGAAAACAAATTACTACGCTATTGCTCAGTAAAAAGGTAAATTATATTAGGGCTTTAATACGCCTCCATACAAATGGTAAAACCCCCAAGTTAATTTACCAGGTAAGTGAATAAGTGAATCGATCTTTCTGGAATTGAGCTGCTGATTTGGTACGTTCCCCTGTTTCTGGCACAATATTCATACTCTCCTATGAGATTTGATCTGCTGGGTAGCGTGTTACGCCGTACGGTGCTGCTGATCGCATCAAACTGGATTGTGATCTACTCACCTTATTTAAGTCCGTTTCCCATTTCTTTTGTTTCTTCACTGCATAATTTGCTGTTGTTTCAACAACTGGTCTGAACGGATCATCGGAAATTGGTTGAATTAGACGAGGGTGATTGTTCTTTTAATCTTCCATGCTTTAGATAATAATCAGGTTCATCTGTTTAAGTAATTAAGTTCAAGATGCCTATGGTCGAATCATAAGAGGCTGTTGTGCATTTTGTGAAGGTTCTTGAAGTTAAGGAGAAGCTGATTGAAGTTGAACAAGAGGGTATTGAAATAGGTGAGGCGTACAAGGATGTAGCTATCGAGTGTGTCGCAGTTATGAACAAAGAAGCTTTGCTTAATTGTTTCAGGTCTGTGGAGAATTATGGTATGAGAAGCAATTGGGCCTTGGTTCAGTTAAAAAGGCTGATATGCCGATTAACTGTGGTAGAAGATTGTGAAATGAAAGAAGAACTGGGTATTGCATTGATTAGCATTGCAATAAGGAGAAGTTCGGGGAAGCCAATTAATCTGCTACTTGCTCAAACAATTCTTGGCAAGGAAGAGATGATTCCTGCCTGGTATCGTTGCCAATGGTTTCTGTAGAATGTCGATTTGGTACAAGATGATCTATGAGTTTGAAACTGCATTAATATCTTAATTTAGGAGGTGCTGGCAAATCCGGAGATTCCTCAGACGTGTCTCTTAAATGGCTAGATTGTACTCTTTTGGAACTGGTGATGCAATCCAGCAAACTGGAACCAGAGTATTCCTTATCTGAAAGACATCGTTGAAAGCTGCATCTTTGGTGTTATTCTGTTTTAAGAATTGGATGATGCAAGGAGATTATAACTCAGTATCCTTAGATCATTATACGTACATGTATAGGTGATCGATTTTGGAATTCACATGCAAATATGTATGCAACTAACACGAAGATCTTGATCGATCGCCTATACCTTTGGGATAAGCTACTTACTTTCATGCCCTTTTTATGAATTCTGGATTCAGCTACTAACATAGAAATATAAAAGGATGAGATGGAGGCCTGAACTTGACAAATGCTCATGTTTAATACTCATGTACGACTACTGAACTACATATGTTACATGTCATTGTTAACAAAAGACTAACAAGAACTTGCATATGGAATTCTAAAAAATGTAAGGAATGAGTGCCTTGACATGTTCAGGGAACTCATCAAACTTGGACTTGTACCATTGCCTGGTTGCATAACTCCTCCCCACCAGGTAGAAAGTCGAACCCATTGTGTAGCAAAACGCGTACAATGTTTGGGACATGCAAGAAATACCAAAGAACCCAACTATTTCAAACAGATAGTGAGGACAGATTACCAGTCCAAAGAGACCTCCTTGTGGAATTTTGTACTTCTTTTCACCTTCTTCTCTTAGCTTGGTCAGGAGGTAATGGTGATAGAAGTTACCGCAGATTCCCACTAGAAACATGGGAACGCCTATATACATTAAGTCGATAGCCGGTTCTGGAAGTGGCTGTGCCAAATACTGCGTGTAGGTCATGGTTGCTGTGGCCAAGAAGTAACTCAAAGAGATGGTAGTCATGGTTTCCACATCCATTGAGCCACTATATTTGTGAAGAAACAGTACCTAACATGGACAATAAAGACATAAATTATTGGAGAATCATATACAAATGACTAGATTTCACACATCTCTACAAGTTCGAACTTTTGGATGACGTGGAAATCTATCAGAAATGAAACAGGTTAACGATTGTGGAGAAGGAGAAATGAGAGAAGGCAATTACTATAAGTAGTTACCTCAAGAACCCTCTTCAAGAAATGGATGGTTAAACTGGACCGAACCAGTGTGAACCTCAAATCGTCTCCAGCGAGTCCTACTGGGAAAAGGAATAGAGAAGAAAGTCCAGCAAGAAATGCAGGAGTGTAGATAACCAACATTCCGAATTTGCTTGAAACTTCTGATTTCTTCTTGATGTTTTTATTATCACTGGTGGCCGTGGACGTGGTTAGTTGCTTGAACTTGGAATACTGGGTGTTCTTGCCTTTACTCTCCATCCAACCTGCATTTCCCAGTGAAACGAAACTCATGACGGACATTGTCGTGATGAGTACACTGGCCGGAGGCGGGTAAATCAGGTTGAGCAGCACTGACAGAACCATTTTGTGCAATTCTGTGGCTGGGTTAATTTTGGTTGAAATGAATTTGTTTGGTGGTGCAGGACTGCAGGTGATGTAGAAGGAATGTGTGGTCCAATTTGAGCAGGGCGTTGTTTTATGAGGGAAAATAGAACACGATGCGGTATTTGAGCCAAGGAGAAACAGAACCAACGTGTTTGTATTACTTTTTTGAGGCTGCGGTTGGTTCATAAATGATCTTCTTCTTCTTTCCGCCTGTTTGGACCTAGCTTAATTAGAGGCTACTTTTAAAGACAAGGGTCAATTGTGTGCACCGCGGAGTCAAAAGTTAGGTTTAAAGGGCGAAAATGATATTTTACTAATTCAAATGGAGTGAAACATTAAAATTTTAAAATGATTAGTTTAAAATACCTGAATTATAGAAATTTAGAAGGCCCGCCCCTCTATCTCCGCCACTGTCAGCACCAATTAACTTTCTGGTAATGGAGATTGGAGAGTTGGAAATGGAAAATATATCCACGGTGTTTTTTGTTTTTTGTTTTGCTTATTGAAATTTCCATTGTTCCAGCTTTGAACAAAACTTTTTTTATTTCTCATTAGTACATGCTACATGCAACTAATCTAATCTAGTTGAATATCACAGGACCCTTAACTCTCCATAATGATCGAATTCGAACATATATACTTTCGGACTCTTTTTTAGTGCGTTTACATTCAATTGATTGAACTCAAGACCTATCGTTGTATCTTTTTAAAAGGGCTTAAATTCAATTATCTTATCACTTGAGCTAAGACGGCACTCAATGGAATTTCTATCATCTGAAGTCCAAGATTTTGATAATTTGAAATCTGTTGGTACTTCTTTTACAGAGTTTTTGACACTCGGTTAGAGAGTTAGGTTAAGTGATACAGTGGAGCTCAGAAGCCAAATTATTAGTAGATTATTGGTCTTTAAATACACTCTTGGGCTTGATTATGTTTAGTTTTACTAATAAGTCTGTTAGTCTCGTAAGCCCATTAGGGTTTACGCTAGTTAGTATTTATTTTTCAGTAGGTTTAGCATTTTAGTTTACGTTTTGATGATTTGAAAACAGACGATATGTCTTTGGGTTTAATCCCTGATAGTGTGGTTCTTATTATTAAGAGTTGGACTACTCTTGTGTCCTTCCATTTCTTCGTGTTAGGTTGCTTTTATCCTTTCAATATCCGCTGCTGCTCTATCATTAAGCTCCTAACCCGGTTAACAGTAAAATTTGTGTTTGGCATTCGGTTAACATTTAGTCTATCTTTATATACTCAAAACTTCAATTACTATTTCTGGATTAAGAAATTCTGATAATTTTAAAAAATAACCGAGTACCAATCAGCTTTACTAACTCTAAGGGTGGGGTTTGTCTCCAAGAGGATGGGGTTTGTCTCCAAGAGGATGAGGTTAAAGTTAGTGACCGATCTAGTAGATTGGCCAAAATTTTTAGACTCGTTTAACAACACTAATCAAGTGATCTGTCTATCTCCGCTACTCCCTATCTCCGCCATTATTAACCGCAGTTAACATGGATTCACATCATCTCTTTATAAACGTATCTGCAACAGAGCAGTTCTTCTTGAAAGATTGGGTTTTATACTCATCCGAAAGAACGAGGCCGGAAGTTTATTTTATTTATAAAAACTCCATTACACTCGTACAAAGATCCTTATTATTCTCGAAAAACAAAAACATACAGTTCTTCTTACATAAAACTCAACCAAGCACACAAACACTGATGACCAACAAAAACCCCTCTACACCTCTACTCTTCCCTCTGGCCCTGGCTCTGCCTCTGGCCTTGGCTCTGGCTCTGCCTCTGGCCCTGGAGGCCCTGCATGCCGCCTCCTGGAGAAAGCAAGAAACTCTGCCCTCCCCTGTTCATCTTCAAAGCTTGAGCCTGGTTCGGCGAGATCTGGTACGCGTTCGACAGAACTTGCAGTGGCATGGCTTTCAACACTGATGTGTAACCAGCCAAGGTGCTGCGCATGGGCCAGCCTGATGTCTTGAATGCAACCCACTCGAACCCGTCATTTCCAGCCTGAGCAGTAGATGTGTAGAACTGAGGGATCACAAACATCTCTCCCTGGTTCACCCTGTCGTTCATCAATTGTTCACCGTTCTGGTTCACGATTTGAATCTGGGCATCGCCTCTTGTCACGTACATGATTGTGTGGCCTTGATGGTCCCAAACTGGGCTGTGCAATGCGTTCTGCGTACCCAAAAAGAGGCAGTTTTATAAAAGTCAATGTTTTCCAACACAGGAAATGGCAGTATAAAACACCAGAACCATCTTTTTTTAGGCAAAAGGGTGACTCAAACCCCGTCCTATTATTTGCGAACTGGCGATAAATGAGTACCTGGTAGAGATGGCCTTTTTCAGCGCTCATGTCCATGTGCTTGAGAATGGGAAGCTTGTGCCTATCAGCAACAACAACCTTTCCAGCACCCCTAGTGTATATATCAGCCTCTCTCCTGTTGTTAAGGTTAGTCTTGATCTTGGCTCCACAGAAACTTTCAACCAAGTTATTATCAGACTGTCCTCCACACTGCTCCAACTCCTCGTCTTCGTCCTCTTCAAACTCGTCGGATTTGAGGAACTGCATGGGCTGTTTAACAGTGACGATGAGTCCACGTTCCTCCTGGGTGTTCTGCAACTGCTGCACAAGCTGTGGAGGTACATTGTATGCCTCCGCCAATAGTTGCGGGTCAAAAGCTCGGAAAATGTTCTGGAACTTGTTCTGAACGCCCTGTTGTCCTTGTCCTTGGAATTGCTGTTGCTGTTGTCCTTGTCCTTGGAATTGTTGTTGCTGTTGGCCTCTTGGTACTGATCCAGCCAAGTAGAACGCCTTCATTTCAACGAATCGTAGATAAGACAATGTGCATAGTTAACCAGTTTTAGATAATGAAAAATGACATGAAAAAAATCATTTACCCTGAAGTTTTGGTCGAGCTGGTTAACTTGGTGGTTGAGATCATTGATTGAAATCGCGACCAATTCTTCGTTTCCGTCATTGTAGCACCAATGGGCTGCACCGGCAGGAAGGGCAATGATATCACCTCTTCGAATACGGTGAACCTTCTGGTGCAAATCAGTTTCCTGCTCGCCTTGCTGGCCTTGTTGTCCTTGTCCTTGCGATTGGCCTTGTTGTCCCTGTCCTTGGTGTGGTCGTTGCCCTTGCTGAGGTCGTCGTCCTTGAGATCCCTGCCTGATGCCTTGTTCACTTGGGGAGTGATAAGTTTCGGGGCAACCTGGGAAAGTAATGCCTAGGAACCCCTGACCTGCATACACGCTTCAATAAATTAACATTTATTTCAACTCGAATTAATGGCATTATTATTATATCTGAAGCTCGAACTTGTAGAGAGACATGAAAATTTAAGTGAAATGGAACAGTACCTCGCTCGATGAAGACGAGACGAGGAGTGGGGTGGTAGTTGGGCAAGGAGAGGGCATTAGGCTTGAGAATGTTTCTCATGGCAACAACACCAGCACACTGGAACTGATCCTGACGCTCGTCCCATAACTCAGTAACACCACCTTCAGACTGGATCCTTTGCGTCGGCTGAACAGCGTTGATCTGGTCGAAGCGGCATTGCTGCTGCTCCGTGAGCTGCGGCGTCGAGCAAGTTTCAGCAAAGGCAGAAGAGACTAAGAGTGAGAGAGAGAGTGCTAAAACGAACTTGGAAGCCATTGGAGACTGTGTTTTTCTGAGTGAGATGGTGGTTTGAAGGGGTGGTATTTATAGTGAAGAGTTTGAGCATCTGCATGGGGAGTGTGAGCAGATGAAAGACACCTCGCATTGGAGGTATGTGAGAACTGGGGTGTGAGAAGATATACGTGTTGTGAAGAAGGGTTGAGTTGTTTACACATTGGCATTATGACAAACACTTGGCCATGAGTTTCTGAGGTTTGTTCATGCAGAAGTGTACAAATTAGCTACTTACTAAGTGATAATGTGTGTTGCTTATTTGTGATTAGTTGTATGTGGCTACTCGGCCTTTGTTTTGAGTTCCATAACGCCGCGTCTCCAATTCAATTCCAATCTTTTAGCTCGAAGCGTTGCTCAACATATCTTGTTACATGTAAAGTAGTTTCGGCCTTTCGGGTTTAAATCGAGTATTTGAAAATCATAAACAACAAAATCGCATTGATATAAACCCGTAAATGAAGGTTTAATCGTGTCTAGTGAATACACAAATACACAATACTGTAACAAACCAAGTTCGACTGGTACGTACACCTTCAAGTAACCTCTGAAGACTGTGTCGATTAGCATTAACCTGTCTGCTCCTGGTTTCAGATCCATCTCAGGGCAGAGCCTGGATTCACTAACACCTAATTGATGAGGATTTGCACCATTTCAGCTGGTATGCTCAACTATGTTGGGTTTGGGTAGTCGAAATTGGAATGCATACAACAGAAATAGGTCTACTCTACTCAATTCAGGTCTTTCACATAAATTTCAACTCAATATAATACTAAATTTCCACTCAATATAATAAACCCATCCAGTGTGACTGGGTTTGAACTTTCATTTTTATGCAGTACAACACAATTTTCATTTTTATGAAATCCAATACAAAAATTATCATCCTTGTCCACTCATTCACATACAGCACGTAAAAAAGTACTCCAATCATCTCCATTAGCAATACAATACTAAAAGAATCCTTATTTTGTTGACAAAATGAATATGAAAAGCTTGTGCTTGTGCTTCGACATAAGGAGTATACAAAGGTATGGAGAAACTATATTTACAGGGACAAAGTGTAAGGTAGTATTAATCAGACTACTCCAATTCTTCACCACTACTACATGTTTATATTTTCCAAGAAAATAGAACAATTCTTGGTCAAGCTAAGAGACTCGGCTAACATTACGACATCGACACTGCCTTTTACGGCAGGCCCAGGTTCAATTCAACTTAATTCAGGAAATCTTTCATTGGATCATCGTGATGGACCCTCTTCATCCTGTATGCCTCCATATCCTCGGCAGTCACCTGTAGAGAAGGGACGGTCAGTTTCAGCAGCACTTGCAAACTCCAAGCAAAAGCAAGTAGGGATGGATTACAAAAATACATACCTCATCATTCCACTTCACGTTGTACTTGCGTTTTCTTTCATCCCTCTCCTCTTTCCTCCTTTGATCCTCCTGAAATGAGCATGGACGATATGTTTAGATACATTGAGCAAGTACTCACCATGACTACCGAGTACTAGTTATACTCCCTTACTACAAAAGATCACAGGACCAAGGATACTACAAGTATTACAGATCAACCACATGGAACAGAAAATATATATAATAATTTCCTAACTCAAAGCTAGAATTCACAAAGGCGTGTTACTCTAGCACCCTCTGAAAGAATGGACCTACGCTTCAACAATATTCACTGTTGCAAAATAAACTTTGTAGTTCAGAAGTCTCACCTTCTGAAGTGCTTCGGCCAGTCTGTTCTCATCCAAGACCAAATCTTCAGGCACTTCAGTCCCCCATGTTGCAAGTTTCTTCTCCTCACTCGCTGCGGGTACTTCTGCTTCCCAAAAAAAAAGAAAAGGAGTGTGAGTGGATAATTTTTCAGACATAAATTCCAGAAGAACAATTTGCACAGTACATCTCATCATATATCTAATATACTGATTTAGTCGATTTACTAGCTTACTAGACCACGTTCCAATTCATCGAAGGACACAGAAATGGACCCCCTTTAGTATCTACTGCAACCTCGTATTCCAGGCTACCATAACATGATTTAATCATGTAAAACAACCAAAAAGATATATATCCCCATGTTTCAGCCTAATCGTAACACGATGATTTAATCAAGTAAAGAACCAAAAGATTATCTATTTACTTAGCACTTGGCTATTACGAAGTCAAGCTCAATATAGTTTTCCCATAGAAGTACTCACCCTCAGTGGCCTCTTTACGGGCAATATTAGCCCTCATCAGATCTGCTGCAGCTTCAGCTGCTTCAATGCCAGCAGTACCAGTACAATAGCTGTTTCTAACTGTTTGTTGACAACATTTGTAACCCCATTGGTGATCTTTCCACCACGAACCCCAGACGCTAGTGTGATTGTTGACGAAAACATCTTCCTCATACTTGCTCTTTGGAAGAGCTGTCTCCTGCAAAGAGAAATATCACCAGGTTAAACTCCAACATATGTAGGCACTGCGAATAAATGGAACTAATCTAATCAGTTTTAACTTCCACAAGAAAACTAGAACTGTAAAATGGGCACCCGACAAAACAATAAAATACTTCCTCCATGACATACTGACAAGCTCCAACAACTTGCAGGTGTAGAACTTGACAAAATTCACTTTAGTCTACCACGATGAGGGAAAAACCATCAAAGTTTGGTAGAGTGGCGGAAATGTTAATGATAAGAAATATCCGTACCTGTCCTTTGATGATTCTACCAGCACGATCATATTCAACTTCTTTCTCACTTTGCCCAAGTAAAAGTTCCCGGGGTAGTACTTCTTCGGTGGCAGCATTTCCATACTTCTCCATGATTGTCTCTTTTGTATGAGACTTCAATTTTTCTTTGTTGATTTTGAAATTCTTATATAGAAGTTCAGCTTGTGATGGAGCAGCTTGCATGTGAACGTCATGACCCTTGTCAAATGCTTCCCAAGCATGAATATTGAGCTGCTTGAACTCCAAAGCCTGTCCACTCACCCTATTCTGATTGTCACCCTGTCATTTATACAGAAAAGATACATATATTAGTACACATACACACAAGAAGACCAGAAAATTATCATTCTTGAAATAAAAAGTGAAACTTACAGCATAAAACTTCTCATTTGGATCCATATCTGGCAGAGGATCTTCACGCATAGAACGGGTTTTGGGGTCATAATGAGCAGAATTCACATCAAGATTGAGGAGATATTTAGCAGTATCTTCTCGGATACGCAGGTTCCTATCAACAAGTTACAATGAAGTTTAAAATAATACTCCATAATATAATAGGCAAAAAAGGTAATTCAGGATAATTTTAAGTAATTCCTAAAAACGTCCTCCCAACTCCCAAGAATACTTCACAAAATTTTGCATTCAGCTACAAGTCTAAGCTATCCAACACCTTTCACGCTTAAATTGCAGATATGAAAAATATATAGAACATGTGTAAAATAAGAAAGAACCAACATACATACCTCACAGTTCCAGTACTCCCACCACCTGTAGTACGCACACGCTTTTCAACCTTCGCGAAATCCATTTGTTTGCTCTCATCCACTTTCGCCTCATCAATTTTCAGAGCGTCTTCATTGTCTTCATCATCACTGACAGCATCTACTGTATCTTGATTATTATTTTTCTCCTCCAGCTTTTTCAGTTGTTGTTCCTTCAAAAATCTGTTTCTCGCTTCATCCCTAGCTTCATACCTCTGAACAACATGTTTATAAGATGCAGCATCATAACCATTCCAACGATCTCTTTTACCATCGTAGTCGAGCTCGAATGTTTCGATCTTCTCATCGGCAGCTATACCCTTGCCAGTCCACTTGGCTCCTAATTTGCGGGGCCTTTCCACACAATCTTTTTTAGTATGTGTAATGGCTCCACAGCTGTAGCAAAAGAGGCAAAGTAAATACCGGAACACAAACTTCAATAACAAAAAGAAAAGGACAGGATTATTAAAAGAATGACAAGTACTCCTACACTAATTATCAGGGTATTTTTCTTTGGTGCAAGTAAGTAACAGAGCGAGACGTTTAAATCACAAGGACAAGCAGATAATATCAAGGTGCAAATCCAAGAGCCTAAAATGGTATATGGCTACCAAAGACTCAATTGTTGCAAGCACGCACAGCATTTTATCGAACCAATACAAAATGTTACTGGTACCAAACAGCATAAAGGAAAATATAAATGATAATCCCCCTTACACGAAGGACAGAAGGAAAAGATAAGGATCATGTACTAAAGCATGACAATGATGAATGATGTTCCAGTTCTTTGGTTTAACTAAAGGGATCATTAGTATATGAACTCAGAGAACACAGCATAAACTTCTAAATGAGCTTTTAGTTTTAGCTCTGAAACATGTATCAGTAACCATATATCTATGCTCAAGAATCAAGAGGCACATTTAAGCTTCCCCAATATGTGAGAGAATTAGACATACTTCTCACAAGCACCCTTCCTGTATTTTTCAGCCTGAAAGGTCTTCGCACCTCTGTCATACCACGACTTGGTATAATTGGGATCCGATTTCCATTTCCTTTGATGCTTCAAAGTCTGGTAAGAAACATGAGATAGAACATTAAGAAACCAAACAACATATTCAGTTCACATCAAGCAACCTCATTATTATACAACACGATCAAGCTACATACCGGTTTATCGGAATTCAAATACCATGGAGCAGAAGACATATACTGCGGAATATGGGGATTGATTTCCTTTCCATCTTCATCGACCTCGGCTGGAGCAATACCCGCCTTACGCGCTTCTTCTAATTCAAGCTGCTTCCTATGATCCTCTCTAGACTTGAAGGAAACTGAAAGACATAAATCCAAATTAAGCACCTTACACTAAACACTAAACCCTAACACGGAGTAAATCAGCATCTATCAGCTGAAAATTATTCAATAAAACATGTACCAATGCTACCATCATATAATTATAACACCAATATCAATTGGAGGAAAATACTCCAATTAAATACGAGTAACGACAATAAATAGCTGTAGCTGAAATTGGGTAGAGAGGATTTTACCGGAAGCTGTAGCCATGGTCAAATTGAACACGAACAAGAGAATCCGCCGTCCGGGAACACCAGAGAATCCGTCCGGCAAGTGATAATGGGGCTGAATGTGGAAACTGGAAAGGGTAAATCAAATAAATAAAAAATGAAATATGGCGGTTTTGTAGCCTACACGTCGAACTGTTGCCGATTTATAGTTTTATCCTTTTATACTCGTCGTAGGTCGTCCACTACGCTAATTCGAGTATGCTCTCTCTAATCCTAATCGAATTTGGAGTAATTAGTTCGGATCTTTAGCTTGCTGGCCCAATTCACAAAGAGCCAATAGGATTTTTTTTTTTTTTTTTTGTTCTTTTTAAGATGTAACGTTAAATACGAGTTAATTGTATTTTGCCTGCTACGTTATTGGTTTAGACGGAAAATTGAGCGGAATATTAAAATTAATTGTGTGTTGAACTAAAGTACAGAAATTGGATACTACCACTCTCAAGTATCAAAATTGACATTGTCTCAATCTAAAATAACAAATATGTTTTTACTTTTTACTCATTAATCACTTAGTTAGACTGGCAGCAACAGAAAGGTACATAATTCCGCACACAATTCAACTTGGAACAAGAGTGATACTAAATCACATGGAACAGAGCAATTATCATGTGAATTGTTGGGAACGAATATATCCTCGAACTACAAGGTCTAAAGGCGCGACTTTAAGACGCCGCAGAGCTCGACCTCAACGCCTACTAGCGCGTAGAGCTCGAACGCTCTACTAAGCAACCAGAAGATAGCCAACCCGCGCGCAAGGCATGAGAGTCGGCGGGCTTGAGCACCTCGGCACCCTCACCAACATCGAGGCGAAGACCTCGATTTGGACATAATCTGAGAAGTCAAAGTCACGTTGACACTTTTCATCCTCTACACCTAGGAGGCGCCGACCCCGCTACCTCTGTAGAGGAGAACGTGGTCTGTCTGATTACTCTTGCTAATCGACTTGGCCCATAGTCATTTGGATATGATCAGGCCCAATTAGGGCTTAAACATGTCCGCGGGCCTTAGCCCAACTACGAGATTTTGATCTGGAGCGTCGGATTCGAAACGATCTAACGGTCAACTACTAGGACTACTATTGCCTATAAATTATACCTCATTTATGATGACTCTCAAAGGTAACTAACTACACTACTCTCTCCACTATCATCTCTACACTAAGGAACGGTTCTACTCCTAGACCTTCCCCGTTAAGTCACCTCCAATTTGCCCACGACAAGCTGGTAAAAGGGACTAACCCCCTACCTTGAGTGTGCAGGTCTAAAGTAATTCGAAGAATGTGAAGAGCTCGAGTGCGCGGTAGAGCACGAAGACTTAAGTCGATTTACCATAGCTAATCCGGATTGCAACGACTTATACTTGTAATTTTGTATTAAAACGAACTAGTGTGACCTAGCAAGTTTTATACATTATCATGAATCTAACAAACTAAATATCACCAATCAACATATAATCATGAAAGAAGTCTTGGGAAATTTGCTTGTGAATTAAGAAGAGCTGAGATGGTCGAAAGTAGTAGACGACAAGAAGACAACGTAACGTTTGTTTTCTTTCAGCTCAGAAAAAAGTAACTACGATTATTAGTAACGGATTGAGTTAAGATACAAAGGCTTAGGTTTTAATCTAATTACAAACTTGAAGTCTTTTAATTAGAAACTAATTCAACTAAATCATTCTTAATCCGAATAAATAAAATCTGGGTGGTAACTGGTTACACTCATATTTACAGTACGTATATTCAGCAGCCAATTACATATGACATTGTTTTCTAAGTGCAATTAGTGCAATTTGAGTGCATGGTTAGTGGTTTGACAATGATGTTAACATTGACAGTTAATACAATATTGCAGCAACATGACACTTGCTTTCATAGATTAAACATTTCTTTTGGAGTATATTTTTTAAAAACAAGGTTAATAATGATTTTTCATAATAGTGATTCGAACTTCTAATTTAGTGATTGGAAGCGAAATAGAAAGTATCAAAATTTCAAGAAAAATCTTTAACCACATGTTCAAATGACGGGACAGTGTCGTGCTCAAATTCATATTCGCATGCTTACAACATTTCTCGTATTCACAATTTTTTTTTCTAAAAAAAACATCCTCAAAAATAATTAAAAAAAAATATTAGCCAAATTACCAAAAATCTGGTAACTCGATAATTTCTTGATCGCTAGAAAGTATGTCCTTCCAGAAATCCATTGTAGACGCTGAACTCAATTCAGAACCAAACATGGCATCTAACGGCGACGATTCAAACGTATAATCGCTGCTACTGCTCGTCGTGAACTCGTCGGACCAGAAACTTTCATCCATTAGTACTGGCAGCTTCTCTAATGAATCGTTGATCGAGTTCTGATCATATCCCGTATCAACCGATGAGTTTTCACTAGTCGAGTTCACTGGCGAATTCGGATTCAAACTCTTCTCCAGATTTTGACTGAATTCGTCACTGGATTCAATCTTCTGGACTTGGATTTGTCGTCCGGACTGTGACAAATTGTTGATTTTCTTCTTCAAATTTGTGTGCCATACATTTTTGATTTCGTTATCTGTGCGACCGGGCAGCTTAGATGCAATCACAGACCATCTGTAAATGGAAATAGACATGTCAGAGACAGATTCATGAAAATTAGACGAATGTGTCAAACACGGGTTTAAGAAGTTGAACAACGAATCGCAGCTCAGTTGGTTATACGTTTCAATTTTAAGTCTCTAACCAATTGATTCGAGTCATCTTGGGGTAATGGGGAACATTAAAGAAGAGTTTGGACATTACCTATTTCCCAACTCCTGATGCAATCTGATGATAGTCTCCTCCTCCTCCCTAGTGAAGTTGCCTCTCTTGATATCGGGACGCAAGTAGTTCATCCACCGGAGACGACAGCTCTTACCACACCGCATAAGCCCTGCTCGTCTCGGAAGAGCCCTCCAGTTGTCATGACCATTTTGATTGATGAAATTCACCAGAATCAAGTCCTCTTCACTAGTCCAGGGGCCTTTCTTCATCCCCATCTTCTCGCAACATGGATGTCTAACCATTCTTGCACACTGAAAAGAGTGAGTTTACAGAGTCTCTGTGAGTACTGGGTAGAGCTGTGAAATGTTGAATAAATGAGAGTTGGAAAGTGATGCAAGAATATGAAATGGGACTATGGGTATATATATTTGAATATTGTTTGAATATTGTTATTAAAGTAATTGGTTGTGGGTCAATATCTGAGATCAAATTGGTGTTGTTTTTTGTCATAAAAGTTAAAAGGATAAAATGACAAAGATATGCACGCTGTGAGATTAAGCAAGAACATGAATTTCGTGGAAATTGAGGGCGATGTGCATTGTAGTGTTAAAATATTGAAACTTGAATAGGAAAGTCAATTAAACACGTGAGTTTTGATTTTGATTTCATTTGCCATGAAAAGTATTTGCTTCATGAACTGGATTTGACTGTAGGTATCCGTGTTTTATTCAGGCCCGGATCTGGCCCTGTGCAGGGA
>JAYMSL010000936.1:0-19718 GCA_036897195.1 Plantago coronopus
AATTTAATGGCAAACACTCACACTAAACATGGTAGAAGTAATAGGTTTTAGACTTTTAGTAGTTGATAAAATATCAATTATTATGATCATCCTATCATGAGGATACTTATATGAATACAAATGGATTGAATTACTAGTGAGTTGATGATCAACTAAACACGAGATGAACCAAAAATAATAACTGTTTATTGATAAGAGTTCTGAATGAACTCTTGAAATTACAACTTGATAGTTAAAACTGAAATACAATTCATACACCAACTACTAAAATGCATTACTGACCTAACACAATTAAACTCATTTCTCTCGAAAAAAAAGAACAGAATTAAACTCCTTTGCAAACTAGCCCTTTTTAATTGATAATATTTGTGATTCTTAAGTCCCAAATCTTACATATCCCCACACTAGTAGTGTCCGGAATGGTACCAGATCCAGCTTTAATTGCCATCACAAGTTCAAACCTTCTAGCAGTTGACGAACTTCCACTCTGCGCACTATACCGTATATGTATACAAACTAAATACAGATACAGTAGTATTATATAGTATTATTCAAGAAAATGAAACAATCGAACAAGTACTCATCAAATAAAAGTTGCTTTTTTCTTGATTGTGATACTGCTATTTTCCAGAACTGTTTGTTCCGTGACTTGTCCTTCTGACTTTTAATTTCTCCAGATATAGTAATCTCCAACCCGTGACAAATTCAATTTTTCTGCATTTCTATATGCATTCTTTCAATTATTCTTATGTTTTGCCCCTTTGTAATTCCAAAATTTAAAAAAATAATAATAAAAGTGAAAGTTGACTAATGTTTGTTAGTACTAGAGATTCCGGAGAAAGAAAGAAAAATACAGTTGAAAGCTTAAGACTATTCATGGGATTCACGTCTATCACCTCATTCTTTTAATTGTTTGTTTGTTTGTTTTGCTGATGAATTTATAGCACAAGGTGTGTATTCACGTTCTTGATCCCTGTAAAAAAATGGGATACATAATGCATCATCACATTCACACCCCTAAAACTAGGACTCTACCACCTATTATGTTCTCTGCAATTTAGCATTCACAGTTCACACACTCATAGACATGAAACTCGAAGACTTGTTGATGCAGCCAACTGAAGAAAAACAAATCAAACAGCTCCAGCAAGAGGTATTTTACCTATCCTTCATTCTTCCGTTCTTTTCGGACCGACTTGCTTAAATACTTAGCTGTGTGTTCGTATTCATTTCATCATTTGATATCTCAAACATCATTGAAATGCAACATTTGAATGACACGCAGGTTAAGCAGCTGCAGCAAGACCTGGATGTAGAACTGCAAGTTAAAAGAGTATTGAAATGTGCAATGCAAGGACCTGTTGGTTGCTGCGAATCATGTTCGTGCCTCTCCTCAATGCTCCCATTCCAGGTATGACTAGAATACACTGTAATACTGTATCATTGATCGACTGTTGATTTGGTGTATCCAGCTTCGGGCCTAGGGCACTAAGAGTATACTACAATAGAACCCTTAGTATTGTTATGTTCGCGTATTATGATCAACCATGTATTGTAGTCGATAGATAGGGTTCATCACTGACTGAATAATTAAGACACTGAAACAATGAGAAATTCAGGTACAAGTGCTTCTGGCAGAATTGGGAGTGGTCGACGAAGAGATTGGTTGGTTAGAGAGAAAAATCAATGAACTCAAGTTGGATTTCTATCAAGAAAAGAAGCAAATCAGAGAATGGGAATTATTGCAATTGAAAGGTGGAATGCAGCCGCAATGGGAGCAGCAGAGACAGATGAAAAAGTTCCCGTCTAGACGACCACAAGATGACTGTGAAGCTCTGTCTAAATCACAGAACTACGACAATAGAAGATTCACACGTTCAAGAGCTAGAAGAGCCTCCTTGGGTTCCCAAATGGAACTCCACAATACAACTTCTTCAGGAACAAATGGTAAAAACTAGTCTCTCTATCTTTGATTAAAAAAAAATAGCCAAATATTGTGAAAAGCTATAATTCACCCTTGAAACAGGCGGTCCAGTCCTATTATTTTATCAATCAAAGAGGTAACTTCTTTAGGGATGTAAATGTAACTATTTTGGGCAGGTAAAAGTTAGTGGTATCTGTAAGTATAGGTTAACACTAGGGGCTGAAGCAAGAATAGAGTAAATGTAACATTACCAGATATCATAACCGTCGTATTTGTCTCTTGTAGCAAGAGGAAATGAAGATGGATATTCAGGATGCTCAAAAGGTCGAATGGTTAATAGCCGAATAGAAACAGAGAGTGAAGTTGCAGACCCGAATAAGCTCTCCGAAGAGCTCGTCAAATGTTTGATAGGCATATTTGTCAAATTAAACAAAATAAGTAAGAGTAAAGGACCAACTAACCTTCCAAAGCATAATGCTTTGACCTGCATGAGTTCAAAGGGCTTGGTGTCCAAAAGCACATTCAGTTGCAGAACACCGATAGTTCCATTCAATCAGAATGCATCGCAGCTTGATCCTTACAGCATATTACCTGAAACTGAGCTCACCATTAGAGACACTGGACCTTACAAGAATTTCATCCATATCACAAGAAGTTCACTGGATCCAAACCGTCTGTCTGAATGTTTTCCAGCAATGAGGAAACTGAGGTGGAGTACCTGACTACCTGTAATTTGCCTCAACACTTGCAGTAGAGTTTTCTTTCCATCTTCTTACTGACATTTCCTGTACCAGGTTTTTGACGCAGAAACTTGCCAAAATAAACATAACGCACTTCAACCACAAGCAGAAGTTGGCATTCTGGATTAATGTCTACAATGCCTGTGTAATGCATGTACTGAAACACAACCTATGCCAATTTTCCATACTTCAGATGATTTCTAATTTTGTTTCTAGCACTAAACTAAGAATTTTCTTATCTCAGGCATTTTTGCAACATGGACTGCCTTCCACACAGGAGAAACTACTGGCGCTAATGAACGAGGTAGATTGTTACCCATCAGGTTTTTGTTTTACTGAGCTTTAGCTATCATAGAAGTCCAGCACAGAAGATTTACAAAAGAACTCAGTGAGAATACATATCTACAACTAACAAATGGCAACCAATTGACAGATAGATGATAGATAGAATGACAGAATTGATTCAGTGAGTGTGATATCATGCATCTTATTCAGGGTGCTAATAATACTTATGTGTGTCATTCAGGCTTCGATTAATGTTGGTGACACAGAACTTAACGTATTCACGATTGAGCACTTCATCCTCAGGCATCCAGCAGAAATTGAAAATGTGAGTGCATACATGTATTACGCAGGAGTTGACAGAACCCTGAAAATTCTTATTGATAATTAGATGATGGTAATGATGAAAGCAGGAGTTAATCGATGAGAAGGCAATGGTTCTAAGGCATACTTGCGGTCTTGACTACCCAGAACCGAATGTGACATTTGCTCTCTGTCGAGGCAGTTGGTCATCACCGGC
Organism: Plantago coronopus; assembly: GCA_036897195.1. NCBI lineage: Eukaryota > Viridiplantae > Streptophyta > Magnoliopsida > Lamiales > Plantaginaceae > Plantago > Plantago coronopus. The sequence continues at coordinate 3,467 of JAYMSL010000936.1, forward strand.
AGTAAGTGCACTCTAACACAAAATCCTAATGTTTCCAAGACTAATCTGCTATATCTAGAACTAACAATGAGGTCTACAGTTGAGGTATTACACACCGGAGGAAGTCATGAATGAACTGGAGAAAGCTAAAGTCGAGTATCTGGAAGCTTCGGTTGGGATTACATGGAAAAAGAAGATTTTGATTCCAAAGCTCATGCAGTGGCACATGAAAGACTTTGCTGATGATATGGAATCACTTCTGGAATGGATCTACAGCCAATTACCTAACCATAGTTCATTGAAAAGATTGATGATGGAGTGCCTAAATGGGGAAACACAGTGTGCACCACAAAAACTGATACAAATTCAACCTTACGTATCGGAGTTCCGCTATTTGCTTCCCTAAGAGCAAAATATGGCATCAGGTATAACACTACACAGAAGATAGGGGAGAACAGCATTTGTATATCTCATAACAGATGACTTCTCATGTAAAAATTTATCATCCATCACATTGTAACAGTAATACACTCTTAAGTAACACATAAATACTCCAAATATCGATATACATTGTTAGAAAGTATTCAACATAACATCGTCATTTCTTCATTGGGGGATCTTTCCTTTTTTCTTTTAGTTATCTGATTAACAAATACTTCCCTTAACATTTTACTGTACCTAATAATTGTTCGTTCTACATCTACTTTGTATATAGATAATCCATAAATGATACATCCTTGTGCATTATTTTGACCCGAAAGATTCAATTATTTTCACATTAACAGATAGTAGAATGGCATACAATGCAATTCATATCATAGTCAAATTATACACATCGATTGCTAGACAGGCCCAAATTACTCGGGGCCTTCAGTTTTTGGTTTTTGTCTTTCTAACCATAAGTACCAAGTGACAACCAAAACTTTTCGAAATAATGTGTTTAAGTTCTATTTGTTTACAAGGAACATATGCATGAAACACAAAGAAGCTGCATGGTTACATTTTGAGAATGAAAAACACATGTGTTCATTGATTTGATCAACTGTTTACAAAGTGCTCGCTGCAAATGATATCTATACTTGGGACACTGAGGCTAAATTGATGCCAGTTCTTCATTACAAAAAAACAGGAAGAAACTATATCACAGCAAGACACGCATAGTGTACAAACTCCTAAAAAAATTCTCCCCAAACTTGTAATAATCACAGAGTAGGCTCAGACAAGAAATTTATGATCCTGTTCAATAGATTTAAAGCAAACACTGTTTCTTCACAATTGATTTTTACTGACACTTGAAGTGGTTCGTAGCAATTACCTTCGAGGATAAGAGTAATTAAACAAGGCATAGAGTTGCTCAAGATCTGGCCACTTAGGTGCAGGCATAAACCAGAAATGTCATCGAGGTTAGCAGCAACAGGCATATCCACGGATACCAGATGCAAGTTTGCATTGCTAAGCATCTTCAAAGCCAACTTTTCACAGATAATGAGAAAGTTGTCTTTTGTCAATGAGCGACCAACCTTTTCGTTCAACTGAGCAATGTGATCAGTAAATGTACACCTGATGCACGTCGAAGGATACAAACTAAATGAGAAATCTTGTCAAAGGAGAACCAAGAGCACTCTTTAGGCGTCAAATGAATTTAAGAATAGGTTGCAGATCATCAAATCCCCATAATAAGATGCGGACAGAGCAAGAGAGAAACAACTAAAACAGAAGCAGACTAGTGAGAAGATTATAAGAGACAGAGTATGCAGTGCTGTATATTCGTATGTCATCTCTGATCAAAGTATAGGGAGCTTTGGAATGAGACCTGGGTGCATTCAGGGAAAAAATCTTGAATTATACTAGAAGTAGAAGTCACATCGATGTTAGTTTCTAATGCACTTTCAGTGTCCATGTTCAGTGAGTTATTACAAGAGTAAAGAGAACCCACCAATGCAGATTAAACCTAAGTTCCCCATTGAGAAGTACCAACAGACGGTATCTCTAAATGTGATTATGTTTTTGCTTCAAAATTATTGATGCATCTGCACTATCATGTTCGTTTTTTCACCTAGCTCAGAATGTGTTGAACCCCATAATTTAATTCAGTTTTCTTTGAGTCAGCAGCACAAGTGTGAATCACAATATAAAAAGCCATATACACAGTAAAAATACAGGCATCTAATTATAGGTTCTGCAACTTCTTCAGCTCTCTATATGAAAATTATGAAGTAGGCAACTAGGCATTCAGGATAAACATTGGCAATAGAGGAAAATGTTTAATGAAGAAATTGGGTATTCTGGTACTGACCTTCTAATGCACTCAAACATTCCACGAAGTTGAGATTCCTTCTTAGAAAATTCGCCAATGTCAATGGGAAGAGGTTTAACAAAGTAACCAATGTCGGGTCGTAACTTCACTGCGTGCTTTTTTCCATTGCAGGACAAAGTAAGCTTCATAGGCAAAAGATGATGTTCAAAACGAACTTGTAGGATTCTCTTAATTGTTTGACCAGGTTCAAGGCTAATCACTTCTTCCATAGACACTCGGCTTGGCACTTCTTGGTGAGACACCATTAAACTGCAAATCAATTATGAAGCATCAACATAATTGTTGAAGAGAAAACTCGACAATCAAAGTACTCCAAAGTCCAAACCAAGGAGGAATATAAAATGTATTGCATTTAAAAGTGACACGTTCATGTACTAATAACAACTTAAACTCTATCGATGCTTATTATACGCAATTTTAGTATATATGGATTAATTCGATTACCTTTCACTTTCTGATGGTGGTTGCTCCAAAGTATCTGAAGAACCCTTGTTGTAATCCTCTTCAGAAAGTGAAATACAAGAAACCGGATCAGATGAACAGTTCCTTAAGCAGACATCTAAACATACAAGTTCGGGAGATATGCCGGATACTTCAGATGAATATGTATAATCCACACTTAACCCATTTCCATTTGCAGGATCAAGAAGTTTATACAACTTAGGCTTAACAAGGTGACCAATATCCTTAATAGAGATTCGGGCTAATGAACTCTGAGCATGACCTGGATTGGACAAAATCTGGCTCGAACTAGGATCTGGATCTTCATTCAGCCATGACTCGAGAGCTCTTTTAGACATCAATTCACCAAATTCAGTCAAACCAGAGGCATTATTATCTTCCCTGTTGTCAATGTTATTTCTAGTACCATCTGAAAGATGTACTAGTGGGTCACCTTCTGCCGTACGATGTCTAGGAGACCCACTATAATCAGTGCCATCTTCACTATGTGAACCAGTAACAGAACCCTGTGAACTGTAATCTGATGTGTCCTCTTCGTCAACAGAGCCTGACGTGGTGTCAGAATCATCAATTTCATTCGTAACTTGCTCTCCATTCGTGGTATAATCTGTCTCGTCATCAATCAAACTACAGGGTTCAGGAAGAGGTTCGTATCCTGGAGCTGCATGAAGAACAATCTGTGAAAGAGATCCGGGAAGATAGAACCTGTAACTGAATGGTCCAATTGGAGCTCTAGTATGTTCCCCAAATAGGTGGTCAGCAAGTATGTATGTCACATTATCGGGCTCCTTATGGTCCTTTGCTTCATAATTTTTTAATCCCTTGCCTTTGGACAGAAAGTTCTTCAAAACACGAGCACGGTCACGGACGTCATAGTTCAGGTCATACTTTGCAAGTTCAAGTATATGGTCTATATTTTTCCCCAAATCAAACAAATCTTCCACTTCTGCACGTAATAGGACCTAGAAAAGTATGAAAGCAGATTGCTCAAGAAGCAAGAAAAAATAAGTAATATGCACTTCCGTGATTGAACTTCCACTACTCATGAGATGTTCATCTAAATAACAATCAAGATGACTCAGCAACATCCACTTAACATACCACCTTTGTCTATAACCACAATTAAGCACAGTAAAGGTTCCCCAAAGTACTCTATGGCTAATAACACAGGGATCTTCGATTACACAAGCACCGTAGTAGGGATTAAGGGACATTTTCACTTCTACGAATCCACAACAACAATGCCATCTCCTTCAGGAATATAAAAAAAAGGAATGGTTAGGACTATTCCATATATGCATAGTCACTGCTAACAGATCATGATCTTTGATCACACAAGCACGAAATAAATACTCTTCTACAAATACATACCAGCAAGAATAACATCTACCACTTAAGAGACTAACAATAACTTAAGACTTTCGTCCTATTACACATAAGCAAATGAAGATACTAAATCTTTAAAATAAAAATAATAATAAAAAAGCACTTATATTAACTACCTTGACACAAGCATTAACAATCTGAAGCTTTGTTTCCACCGCCTCCAAAGTAAAGCGTGAAGCAAGATAACTAAATAAAATGGGCAACATCTTTGCCAAGACGGCCCCAATATTGCTGTATTCGCCCATCATCCATACAACTACTGAACGTGCTGCAGGTGTGCGTATTGAATCCAAGCTTCGCAACAAATGAACAATCACCTTCAGTATATCCAAGGTTATATAATTAGATAAAGATCAGGCATATTTAGAAATGATATTAATATATATTGTTCATCTCGGCATGTCATATAAGCATACCACAAATGAAGTCGTGTCCCACTTGGATAAACACAGAAATTTCATTTACTTCAAGTTTTACTTGTTGAATTGGCTTGATCCGTGAGATAGATAAAAATAAATAAGAAATCTGTGACTTAGTCATTATGTGACTGACTTCACTTCTCAACACCAACTCTATTTACAGATAACTTGCTACTAATATACTGACTTTCTTCCCACACACAATAAAGGCAACCCCACCCCTAAAGTTTTACATATTCCGCTCAAACCTTCTAGAGAGCGAAACTTGGAGCAACAATAAGGTGAACCTTCAGTGACCAAAACCGCACCTTTCTCAACTTCAGAGTCAAATGCACATACAATTTTGTAGTATAAACCAACTCTACATTGGAAGTACTCAAATTATACAATTTATGCAAATATTTACATGATTTAGTCATTAAGCATAAACACTAAGGAGATACACATATATCTACTCTCGTATAGTAGCATTCTGATCATAAAGATACAAAAAAGAAAGGAGATTCATAAAACATACCTTCTCGTAACGAGAAGGATCTTGTTTTATGATCGACTTGATAGACTTAATTGCTTGAGTTAGAACAGTTTCTTCTTCACCCAATGAAGCAGCATCCCTACTGGCAGACTCTGATAATTGGATTTTTGCATTAGAGAAATGTTTGCATTCATGGAAAAGGAACTTAGAGCGAGTGAAACATAGATTAACATACACAAGGAAAAGAACTAATATTACCAGATACCAAAACCAGTAATCCTTCCAAGCATGTATCTGAAATGTTGGGGAGTCTTTTTGCACATAAACCAATTGCAGCCACAGTATCAGCGGCAAACATTCTATCTGGATCTCTAACATAGTCCTGGAAGTTGACTAAACAATTAACAACAATTCAAATAGCTAAATAATCAACATTCAAAGTTCTATGGAATTAACACCAATAACACTCGAGCAATAAAGAGCTTGGAGGACTACTGGTTAAACTAAGCTAGATTACTTCCAAAGAAAACCGTAAGATAACTAAACTACCCAAAATGAAGCAAGCCTGGCTGGCAATGGCATGATCATTAAAGTAACAAATCACGCTGGGATACTAGACAGAACGCTCCTGTATATATCTCAGAGCACTAATTTTCTGTCCTACGCAATTATATCTTAATTGTGCAAAATTAGCAGGCCATAGATATAAACACATACCTGAAATTCTAAGAGAACAGAGGAGATTGATGAATCTGTGGCTATCGAGGAAAGAATCTCAAGCTTCAGTGTTTTTATCTTATATGCATCAGAAGAGCTGATGAAGAAATCCTCAAAGTACGGGGAGAACAGAGATGGCATCACTTTGGAGAAAACCTGAATGTTGCAAAGTATCTGCACAGAAGGGGGAAAAACACACAATGCAGTGAACACAACAGCCATCCAACTAAACATAAGTGACAAGGACAAGAATTCTGCTAATTTACTCACAAACAGAGGCAACACATAAGCAACAACCGAGGGGAACTTATAATTAGTCAAAAGAAGCATTTCTTGTCTTGCAGAGAAGATGGACACAAACATCGCAAACTTTCTTAAATTTTTTAGTTCAGGATTACTAATATACACATATATGCGGTAGTTGATTGCAAAAGTAAGCAAAGCAAATGCATAAATCATTCTTAAAGAGTAAAGGAACTGGGTTACCATATATCCAAGGAGATCTCCTATCTGTCACAGTTGAACACTGAACTGGTGATTCCACATTCATACCAAGGATTTTATTTATTGAACTTTTGTCAAGCATCATGCACAGTAACAGAAAAAAACTAGTGACGAAACAAGTCATATATGATAGACCAATTACTCAATTAGGACATCTAAAGTAGACATGTGCTTTCAGAGACTCCAAATATCTAGGAAAATCACAACAAATAGCAAACTTAATTTGGTAGAGAAAGCTCTTAGAATAGTATTAAGTGAGATTAATACAACCAGACTCGTACCACATATTTAGATGAGCTAGATGACCTCAGAAGAAAAAGCAGAGGTTTAACAATTTTATGAATGTCCTCCTTTGGTGCCATAATCCAGTGAACCCCGGCAGCAGCCAACACTACGGCACTATTATAACTCCAAAATAATGGCAGAGTACACTGCAGCAAGAGCTTTACGTCGTCATTGGTTTTGATGGATGTAATTTGTGAACCATCCCCTCCAAGGGAATCTTGGTGCGCACTACCCAACTGAGATAAATACTTATCAGGACCATCAAGATAACTCCTGGAGACTATATTTGCTATCTTCGTGATCATGTCATCACAACTACCTTCTGAAGATTTCCCCGTTGCAAGGTAAGATTCCTCGTTTTCAGCTGAATCACACTTTGCCAAAGCATAACAAGAATGCATTATGGATTCTTCAACAATCCCATGTTTTGCTATTACATATCGTAGAAGGATACCGACCAAAGCAATCTGGCCCCATTCTTCAACATCAGGAAGAATCTCACACAAACTTCTGTAACTTCTCCCAATGAGAGATAAGTTATTAGGACATATTGACGTAAAAGCAGCTGCAGCAGCTCCAACTACCCCGGGAGAGTTGTCCCTCAACAATATCCCAACAATCTGCAAGATGGTCGTTCTTAATCAATCAATAATTGACCTTCAAAAATAATTGAAGGAAGGAATCAAACTCATGGCTATTTTTTTTTGCCTCCGGCCCTTTTACAATGGATCCTAGGATAACCACAATAAAGTATAAAAATGGAATGAGAACTGCAGTGCCAACCTCTTCAATCGAAGCAGTGTGTTCCTCCAAGCATAAATCGTGCAACTTGGGCAGGGCAGTGGCAGCAGACTTTCTGACATAGACAGATGGATCTCTAGCACATTTTCCAACAGCCACCATAACCAGGGGCGCAATTACATGCAGCCGAATCCCTGCCATTGTACGGAGTGCCCAGGCCCTCACCAACGGATTAGTATCCCCCAGATCCTTCTGAAAGTAATTTATCGAGAGTAACATCTCATTGGGCCGCCTACAACACAAAACACACCCCATTCCAGGGAAACCATTTCTTAATGAAAAGAACTACAACCAGGAAAGAGACACACTTTGCACTTAGCATTTCTTTCTAATAGATAATAGAAACGATGAACTAATTCAAAAAAAAAAAAAATCATTGATAGTTTCATACTTGTCGGCATAGTGCAGCAAATACAGGTAGACCAGCTTCTTAACCTCCAGTGACTGCGACGCTACATTCTTCACCACCTGCAGTCCACAGCAAACCACATTCCCTGTAACTTACAGAATCATCTCAAATCGACATCAAACCAATACACTAGCATATCCAGAGAACAGAGTGGTAAGCGGAAATTCCTAGTCTACACAAGAGTGATCACGCCCTATCAATTCTTGACACTGCTATGGCAAACTAGCCTTGACTGTGAACAAATCAATTATGCTATTTACACTAAGAATCCAAATTACAAATCCATCTACTATTGAAAGTTGAAACACAGAAGACACAACAATCCAGCTCAAATCGATCGATTAGCGTTTACCTGGGGAAAGAAATTGGAAACATCAATTCCCTGAGCAATCAGGGCCAGAAGACGCTTGAGAGCTTCGCATTTCTCGGAATCGAACTTGCTGTCCAGGAGTGGCGCGATGCTGACGTCATCGGGATCGTCGTAGAGGTGTGCGTCGGTACCCATCCTGAACACCATTGTCGACGCCTTGCTGAGCGATTCCGCCGTCGCGCCGAATTGCGTCAACATTTCTCCGTCGTGTTTTGTTAGTTTACTCGGATGCAGTTCAGGTTTCTGATCGGAGCTACGGTGAAGTTGGGTTTCTAAAGTTTTATCACTTGTGACGATGAATTTACTTTGTGTCGAACTAGAGAGCTCAACGAACTAGTTCTTGCTTTACTTGATGCGACGGTTTCAACGTTTTAGCAACGTTTGCTCGACCTAGCCAGGCTGTTCAAAATCCAAAGCCATTCCAACTTTAACCCCAACTAACTCATGAATTATAATGTATAAAAATGTAATAAAACTCATGAATTATAATGTATAAAAATGTAATAAAATTATGTTATCTAAATGTACCTAGTATTTTCATAATATATTTTTTAAACAATTTTTAGTTGTATAAATTTCGAGTAATTCGTGGTCAAAGTTCGAAAAACAATAAAGCCTAATAAGGTTGTAAAAGAACGGAGGAGTATTTGAATTTGGACCAAACTTGCCCAAAGACCTAATCTGAAACGCGAAATATGTTCTACCTAGACCTTGACAAGACCCGGTCAGAATTGACCCTATTCAGAACCGAATTGTGATGGTCAAACAAACCTGAATTTGGCTCTGTTTCGACTTTCAATCATGAATTTGACCCGAAAAGGTGCTAGACTAAACTAGCTCGAAATAATTCAATCTGAAATTACTCGACTTAAGTGATCTGAAAACATGACAAAGTTAAATTTTACCCAAAATCTTAAAATCCAAAATTATCCGAATTAAATTTGTTTCAATGAATCATGTTTGAAATCACATTAGTTGATCTTGAATTTGACATGCAACGGTGGTTTTCAAATATAAAGGATTGAGTGTTTTGTTCTTATTTTATATTATATACTAGAATCGCGTCACGTGTTACACACGTGAAGCATATTCATGTTATTGTGACACTTTTTTTATAAGTTTTATATTATTTTTGTTTTGTATTGCTATTTGATAAATTGTGTAATTTTTTATTATTTATTAAAAATAAAAAACTATCGAAGATATACATTCTGGGTATCAAATCGTACATATTAAAAGACATTTATTTTAGTAAAATCTGAACTATTTTTTGAATAAGCGTAATATGATATAATATATCATTTTTTCAATAAAAATTTGATGAAAGTATGTAATTTTCGACTATTATTAAAAAATAAAAAAAAATCGAAACATATTCATTCTGGATGTCAAATAGTAGATATTAACCAAGAGATTATTTTGGTAAAGTCGAAATTATTTTTGGATAAGTATATTTTTTTTTAATTTCAGATACGAAAAAAGGAGAAAAAGATGGAATAGATGTTGTAGATTTAAAAAGTTGTAAGTAACATGAATTGTATATTTGCAAATTATCTATTGAAAATTTTCAAATTGGTACCTAAATCTGAACTCAATTGAACAATAAATAGTTCAAAATTGAATTTTTTACGGAAGTTTTTCTGCTTATTATATATCTTTAATACAAGCAACTTTGGTACGCGGTTCCCGCGTGATCTTCTTAAATATCGCTAATTTGTTTGAGACCAACCAGTGCAAAATTAATAAAGAGTAGATACACAGAGTTATCGTATACTCAATTTTTCTGCTTAGAATAGATAGAGATATGTCAATAACTATTTGAGTTATGCAATTGAGTTCAATTTACGACAACTAAGTTATTCAATTGAGTTCAGATTTAAGGACTAATTTGAAATATTGAATAATTAAATGGGATTTTCTATCGTCAGATTGAGTTGTATTTGATCTAACATCAGATTGTATAGTACTTTAAATCTCAGTCGTTTAAATTAGTACGATTGAATCTAGACCATTAGATTGGATACTATTGGATTTTAAGTTGAAAATACGTTTTTGACAAGTAAATACAAAACAAAACACCGGCTCTCCGTTTTCCTTCTTCTTCGTGCACCAGCAGTACCACCGTGGCCCGTGCAATCCGTCGATCTCGAGCCCCAAAGTTCTCTGTATTTGTGGCCGAGCGGTATATTAACTTGACAGCTTCTTCTTCTATAACAAATTTCTAAGGTATGTAAGATTTAAGATTAAACGACCAACTTCTAATTCAATTCCTGCAATTATTGATCCATAATTGTTCTACATTTATTCATCAATTAATCAATTGACTTACCATATCTCTTACTATAATGGCTGCTTTTGCACGTGGATTAGCTAGCTAGAATTCTCGATGGGTTCTGTGAAGAAATAGGTGGTTGTTTTGTGGAAATTCCTCCAATTTTGGTTGTGGAAGGAGATAAACTAAATTTCATGATCAACATGCTTGACACTATCTTCCTAATTTGTGTTGCACTGTTGCATTGCATGTCAAAAGACATCATCAGCTTTTTTCCCCTTGAGCAATTTGTTTTTCTAACCAAATGAATAGTGAATTGGACCTGAATTAACACATGCGCGATTTAAAATATGTTGGTTGGGCTGTCGAGGTAAGGATCCAGCTTTCTTAATTATTTCAGGTAAAATAATGTGCCTCGAGCATTATATATGAATGAGTCTAGCTAGTGAATTTCTTGCTTTTGAACTTTGTTTCTTCTTTTACTTTAAATTGCTCAAAGTCTTAACCTTGGATTAGTAGTTTGGATAATGAATTTACTTTGCAGTAGTAGTTTGTATGATGAACTTATGTTAGAAACCTATTTCCAATATTCTTTTATATTGTGGTATGTGTTGAATTACGCGCACGAATCATCCTTCAGTTTCTCTCGCATATATTGATTTTCATCTACCGTGATTCATCTTTGTAGAGTGCTCCATTAGCAATACTTGAGACTCACAAGCTGGAGTATGGCTGTTGAGTAGCTCAGAAAATTCATGAGGATTAGTGTTATGCAGTCCCTCCACTGTAGTAGAAGTGATTTGGCTTTTACTGCAGGTGCTAGAGAAGTTCTTAAACCTTTAGAGTCAGCAGCTGCAGTCCCAAAGAATACGATTCAGTGGCTGAAATTTCAACATCAACGAGATATGGAGCTGCAGAATATGATACTTGCAAGTTGCAAGTGCAGTGATGAAGCATGAAAATGATATTTTGTAGAATGAGATTGAATACCAAAAAGAAGCCACCATTCATCACTCCTGGCTTGGTTATCTTGCCTTGCTTACAATATTTCTCTAATCTCTTTGAGAAATGGATATCGAAGGACCATTCGAATTGTTTCGGTTGCTTTTGAATTGATAAGATTAAGAACATAGAAGTACTTGTTTGTACACATGAATACTTGTTTCCGTTGTTTTGAATCGACAAGGCATCCCTGTATTTTTCCATCTTTATCTTTATGTTTTTGGATCATTTTTGCACCTTACATTATTCTTGCCCTCATTTTTGTTATAGCAAGTTGTTAGTTTTTATATAATTAACTGTGTTCTGAGTTCATATAGCTAATAGAGCTACTTACATGCCTTCAATTCCATAGTAATGGCACTGGGAATTATAACCAGAAGGCTCTGTCTATATGCAGTCAGCAGTTTTAAGTAGTCAGCATTATGAGCGATTCGCAATTTTAACTAGCACTGGACAAACAAGTATATGATCTATTCTGCCAAAACCAAACCAATTTGCAAACTGATGAACATCAAAGGACAAAAAATCATTTCACTAACCCCCTTTTAATTACTAATTCAAGTCAAGGACATGGGTGTATTTGTATATATATATGGTAGCATGTACATAGAGTGACTAGTTCATGAATGAATCTCTAATGCCTGAACTCCTGATCAAGAAAAATCAAAATCAAAATCTTGTTCTTCTGCTACAGTGAATCCCAAGACTTTCCACGACCTGGGAATGAAATAGTACAAACTTCTTTCCTTGGTACCCGGTCTTTCCTGCTGGTGGACAACAACGATATTATTGTCCAAACTCCAAAGAATGCAATTTTAGCTCTTCAATCTTTAGGGATCAACTTCACCAGAACTTCCACAGCCACAACCAACTCTTTTGAGCTAGAGTCAACAGAAGCATAAGAAAAAATCACAATTAATATTAAAAAAATTTGCTGCAAGTTTTTCTTCTCATATAATCAAATTTACTCATATTTACAATTATCCACAACCAAATAAAGTTTCATCGGCTTTACAAAGCAAGAAGATGATTGATGAATTTCACTGGTATATATAACTTTAAGCTTTCCATCTTTTTTAGTGACCGGAAGTGGATATAGAAGATATTGCAGCATTACCCGGGTCACCTGTACTTAGTAGTTCTTAAACAATAACATGTCTCACACTCTCAATCTTCATCCTTTCTTATACATATGGATGCTCATAGTGGTCATTGAATCTACGGAAAATGGAACCCTTTTACAGAAAAAGTTGCAATGGCAAAACTCGCAACTAGGTACCTCATAGTAACATAACAACTTTATAAACGCGGAGTAAAAACACACTAACACCCACAACAACCCGATTCTTAAATTGTAAACCTGCTGCATGCAGAGTATGGTGATTCTAAGTGAAGAATAGGTTTTCAGTTTTTTTTTTTTTTTTTACCTGAGGAAAATACACACATCTGCTCCCAGGTATATGGCTACATGCCCACTTCTTATTTCGTTTTTAGGCTCAGGCGCAGCCCCATCAAATCTATTAAAAGTCAAACAAATGAACTAAAGATGTAGTTTAGAATTGGCATAACTTTTGTATCACGAAGAACCGAAGAATACTGAATTGTTGGCTCCCTACTATAACATATGCTAGGAGACCTTTGGTTTTCTAAGAGAATGAGTCCTGATTGGACTAAAACTTTGAATGCAAACAATGACAGCAATCACAGAAACATTCAGTACTCATTCCTTATTAGGGAAAAAGATTCAAAGAACTATGACAACATATGCATGTTTACAGAATAATGCCTCAATATTGAAGCCAATTAATAACCAATTATTAATAGAATTTCGTTTAAAGCCAACCAAACATTTGCAGTACTATTATCAATTCTGAGGATTGATAAGCAATCTTCATTTCACATGAAAATTAGGAAGTACCATTTCTATAGACTATAAGCAACAAACTTGAACACACTTTCCATTGCATATTAATCAATTATACATACCAGCAGTGTAAATAACAACATACATACGACAATTATAAAATGACTTCTTCATGATTTCTCCAGAGAGAAATGTGTGGAGATCATATAAATCAACTCTTCCTAAAAGAAGAGATCATATAAATCAACATTAATTTAATACCAAATTGTGTTAAGTTAGAGATATTAACTTCATATACGAGGCCAAAACAATGAGGAATTTAGAGTCACCTGATGCAAACACAAATTTGAGAGAAAACAAAAGCTGTTCACGTTTCAAACAAGATGCAGCTGAAATTGGGTCTTACCTACCTGAGAAATTATTTGAAGAAGAAGTTGTCGGGTTAATATAGGATTCGGTCACAGATACAAAGAACTTTGGGGCTCGAGATCGACGGATTGCACGGGCCACGGTGCTACTGCTGGTGTACGAAGAAGAAGGAAGACGGAGAGCCGGTGTTTTGATTTGGATTTATTGGTAAAAACGTGTTTGTAACTTAAAATCCAATAGTATACAATCTAATGGTCTAGATTCAATTGTACTAATTTAAATGGCTGAGATTTAAAATACTACACAATCTGATGTTAGATCAAATACTACTCAATCTGACGATAGAAAATCCCTAATTAAATTGCAAATATACAATTCATATTACATACAACTCATCCAATCTGTCAAATTTCTCTTTTATTTTCACTAAACTTTTATAACCTTAATATGTCAAAATACGCTTACCCAAACATAAATCTGATTTCACCAAAATAATATCTTCGTTAATATCTACGATTCGACACCAATAATGGATATGTTTCGACAATATTTTATTTCTAAAGAATAGTCGAAACTTACCCAACTTTATCAATAAAAAAACTTATTTTATTAGATCATATTTTTTTTTAAACGGCGAAATTTTATTATCTATAATGAATATGTACATGATAGGTTAAGCATCAACTGCCTCACCACCATATTAGATCATAAATTATACTTAGTTTTAATATAAAAACACACAATAAAGAAAAATATAAAATATCATAGAAAGTGCCACAATGATACGCGTATCGTGTTCAGAATCATAGTAACTTATAAGGAGTCGAAATTATCCCTTATAAAAAAAAAAACACTTGTACTTGCAAATCTGGTAAATCAGCTTCCATTTTGATGGATGGTGATGTATGTTGTTGTCAATTAAGTATGTACTCCTTCCGTTCAAGAAGAAGTTTTCTATTTTGTTTTGTTGGTTGTATTTCGATCTCAAATTATCCTTAAGTCTTATTGAAGAAAAAATATAAAAACTTATATTAAAATATTTCCATAATTATGCTATTCTAATATAATTTTTCTATTTTTTTTAGCCGACATAATTTAGGCGAGTAATTTACGATCCAAAAAAGTCAACAAAGTGAAATGGGAAACTCTTCATTAGACGGAGGAAGTAAAGCGTATCTAACCATTTATTGTCCAACAACAGTGTTTACATGTGTATATATTTCGAATTTTATACCAAAAAATATCATACCATACTACTCAATAAAAAGATATCAGAAAATCAAAATTTTCTTTATCAGTGCATTTAAAATATTCAATTACATATATGATGACTCGTAAACGATGTTTACAATACGGAATTCAAATTGAGCGAAGTGTTATAAATTTAAAAGATTGAAATCTATTTTTAATGTAAAGGAGCACTACTGATGAACGTCGTTTTGTTCGTCAAATCAATTTGTTTAGGGGAAGAGTTAATTATCTCAACACTAAAAAGATTTAGAGTGCATGGATAAGCTAACCCCGAATATCGTTTCCTCAAGGAATTAATTAGGCTTCGATTTATTATACTACAATTAGCTATCAACTAGAAAAGCAATAAAAAGGGTTGGTTTTCGATTGATGGTCTTAGCTAACTAAACAACTAACTAGAAAGAAACAACGGATCTAAGCAAGATGCGAATACAAAATATTTAATCTAGGATAAAATCATCGGAGGTAGCATAGAATTCATCTCAATTGCCTTCAGTTAGTGATAGGATGATTGCGAATAAATTGCATGAGTCGATACTAGCATTCTATGTCGAATGATATAAGAACGACCAAAGCAAACATTCATACAACACGATACTCATAAAAATCCTAGTATTTTTACTACTAAATAACATTTGTACTCAGCATACAGTCACATCATGCTACTGTGTTGTTTACCTAGGGTTATCAATTCATAGACAATGTGTATTCATGGTTCATGCATCGAATATTAAATTTAACCAAGCATATAACGAATATCAAGATTCAGTCAATTGAACGAGTTGAGATTCACTAGAACATATATGTTTGAGCATATCGAATTCAAAATACATATATTAAAATATAAGGAAGGATAATATTGAATTCAAGACACATGAGATGCACAAATACGATTTGCAAAAGATTATAAGGCAATCATCCCTATCAACTAACCTGTGGTTTATGAGATTTCATCATGCTATCTACACGTACACTACTTCACATTTCACTTAGCATTTCTTTCTCAAGTTTTACGCTCTATTGAAGCAATCCTTGGAAATTCAAGATGAAGTTCTTAATATAGTTGTTGTTGTATGTTTTTCATTTCAAGTTGTGTGCTTTCATTCCAGATTCGTAGGTGTACTGTATGTCGAATTCTAAGTGTACTTGTATTGTTTCGGCTATCTGAATAAAATTGACTTTCAATATTTTTTTAGGTATTTTAAAAGCTCATTTATAGGTGTTGTTGACACATTCATTATTATTATTATGACATATATTATCATAAAAAAAGTAAATCGAAAAAATAAAAAATTGGGTGTCACCCAATTACTATTAGAGTTGTTTTTTATCGTCAAAAGATGTCAAACACAACTTTTACTATTGTACTC
>JAYMSL010000937.1:0-19714 GCA_036897195.1 Plantago coronopus
TCAATACAATATCCAATTTTACTAATATGTTATCATATTAGTAATATTAGTAACATTGGACCTAATGGCATCATAATATGCAATGTTATCAATACAATGTCCAATGTTACTAAATGTTATCATATTAGTATTATTAATGACATTAGACATTGTATTGATAACATCGCATATAATGATGACATTATGTAATCTTTTTGAAAAGTCCACAAATAGGTGGTCTTTTCCAAGTTTTTATAACTTTCTTATTTGGTAATGGGTAAAGTTTTGTGGGACGTCCGGAAATGGAAATTGGACAAAGTTTTCAGGAAGGGAGAGAGTAACTTTTACTAGAATTTGGGAAAACAAAATGTACTAGTCCTGACTCCTGACTGTGCTAGTGTCACGAACATTATAAAATATAAATAAAACTAGAAGTTACATTGAATTACAACTGGTCCTAGCTCGTACGTACATCCTGGGCGGGTAGCTCACAATGCAATTAAACCAGAGTCACGTAAAACCGCTATATATATTGGTGAGTGATAATAAAACCCCCATTGAAACTTGATGATAACCAAAAGTGTGATCTGATCTGAATAGATGTGCTCACAAAAATAGGGATGAATGCATGCCTCTATCTATTTTCAAGACCTGTAACATAACTCTTCCTTTTCATGTGACCCTTCACATCTCATACTCTTGCCTGTGACTTGCTTCAATACTATTCAACAACGCCCTTCCTTTATATACGCAAAATCTCTTTCTTTTCATCAACTCCATGTTCTATCTACCAGCAATAACCTAGCTCCTTCCAGTTTGTAAACATACAAGGTCGTCAGAAACTCCAAATTTAGAAAGTGTCCGAAGATGTCGTCGAGTTGTTTTGTTCGAACTTTCCATATTGTGGTGGTTGCTCTTCTTCTTCTTCTTCTTCTTCCACTGGCTATGCATGCAAGGCACATTGACAAGCCCCATTCCCGTAAGTATCTTTCTTTCTTCTTTGCAGCGGAGCACGTCTAGGAAAACACCCCATTTTTTGACAAAAAATAATACTGTAAGTTTTTAAGTATGATTTTCAATAGTGCGGTGGTTGTGATGAAATCTTTCAGGAACCAATGAATGTATACCAAATAAATAAGTAAGTTTAACCTTTAAAAAACGAAAACTGCAACGAATTAAGACGTTTCAGCTTCTTTTTTTTTTTTTTTTTTTGATGTTTTGTTTCTTTGTTCGAAATTTTGCAAACAATGATGAAAATTTTATCGCAAAGCCTTGTTGATCAGTCTAAATTTGAATGCACACTGTATTGTACTGACATAACACATACAGTATGTGATAATATCACAGGTGTTTCTACTTACAACATATTTCATGTCTGTCTACTCATGGTCTAGGACAAGAGAGTTTCTATGTCTTGGTTGACTTGCAGCTCTGTTAGCAAATTTATTGACATTTAAATCAACTATGTATAAGCAAAGGGGAATTCTCATGCAGACAGTCTCCGTTTACTAACGTAAAAACATCTCATATTTAGTTAAGAATATCGGTGTTTTAAATGAAAATATAAGTGATTTAAAGTTTACTTTTTGTATTTTATAAGAAAAATACAATTCGTGAAAAACATTGTAGTTATATTAAAACATTAATTATGATTAAAACAGTCGGTCTCTTTTTTAATTAAAATTAATTAATCCGTATCTCATAAGTTTTTTTTTCTCTCTAAAACTTAGTACTTGCACAATGACCATCATCAGAGGGATTACAGATTTGCAGTGACAAGTAGTAATTAATATTCTCCTTCTCTTGCGTTGATAGATGATGCCAGCCGCCAACAATTAAAAGTGAGATTCGAGAAGCAGGAGGATCCAACAGGAATGGAAGGCACGTTAAAGCCATCATCAAAAACAAGAATTAGACAGAAAAGAGGTGCAGATCCATTGCGGATTGCAGGATCAAGCTTACCGGATTGTACGCATGCGTGTGGATCTTGTACGCCCTGCCGGTTGGTCATGGTTAGCTTTGTTTGTTCGTCGCTCCAAGAGGCTGAGACATGTCCCATGGCTTATAAGTGCATGTGTCGTAACAAGTCATATCCTGTACCATGAATTGACCACTTTTATAAATTATACTTTTACCTTACACTACACTCGGTCTACACATGCATGACACAACAACTTTGTAACATAAAATCATTACTCCACCTCCATTTTTGCCCTTTTTCCATTTCTTGTTTTATCTTATATATTTCTACTTTTCAATTATATTAATTACCACCCTTTCTTATTCATTTCTTTTTAATTTCCTTTCAAACACAAGAGTTTCCAGTATATGGGATAGTGTTTAGAAGATAGTATTAATAAAGTAAGAAAGTGTATGAACAAAAGGGCGGGTGGAGTCTACAGACGATCGAGCGATACAATATTACCCTGTTTACGGTGCTTGCGAGATAAATGCCAATTTTTCTCGCAAGATATAAAATCTAAGACATCATAGAGAGGCACTCTTAATATAATCTGCCGAACATACTTTGAATTTAGTTGATTACAATAGAGAAAGAGAAGTTGACAGAAGAAGAAAAAAAGAGTTCAAGTGTAACTATCGTGTGTCAGGGGAAAATGAAGTTTTCTCCTTTTGGTACGCTATGGAGTGGTAGTATCTAAATTCAGTCCACAGATCAAACACCCTTGACCATTTTCGCACTCCAGTCAATTTTTCGTTCAAATCAATGATTTGGCAATCGGAATACAATATAT
Source organism: Plantago coronopus (assembly GCA_036897195.1). Taxonomy (NCBI): domain Eukaryota; kingdom Viridiplantae; phylum Streptophyta; class Magnoliopsida; order Lamiales; family Plantaginaceae; genus Plantago; species Plantago coronopus. Next base: position 2,733 of record JAYMSL010000937.1, read on the forward strand.
ATTTATTTGACTAAAAAAGAAATTAAAATTAAAATAAAAGGACATGTGTCATAGATGTACGTGTGTGTTAGTTACATATTAATTGGGTTCAAATTCGTACTGGCATCGAGATAAATATACATGTCAACCTTAAAGCTTTTCTATTTGTTTGGATTTTCAAATCATTTTTGCATTTCTAAATATATATTTTTCGAATTTTAGAATAATTTTTGTATTTAAAAAAATATATACTATACTTTTTTTTCAGACTTTTCAAATAAAATTTTTCATTTTTTAAATTGTTTGTCATTAATTCAGATTATTATTTTTTACAATGTTTAAGTCCAAAAACTGTTCTCAAGCCGACACAACATGTCCAAATAGTTTAATTTTAACTTTTTTATGGGTAAACTACGTATATACCGTATTCCGGTTGCCACATCAATATGACCGGATTATTGAAATTAGCTAGGGTACTGTTGTTGAACTGGAGTTTTTATTCTTCTTTTTTCAAAAAAGAAAAAAAAAAGAAAAGAAAAGAATACAGGGTCAAATCTAACACCTATTCTATGCCTAATCCTACACTACACCTATACCACCTTATAACTCCACATACTCCCAGACATATCTTATAACTCCATGCCTAAACCACCTTATACCTCTACCGGAGCCCGGAGGTTCGACACCCCTCTCCTATGCTACTTAGGCACATTCTTACCACTCGACCACCCGTATACCTCTATTAAACTGAAGTATTGAAATTAGGTACCACTTTAGCGTACCGAAATTGGTACAGTACCAAAATGATTTTTTTACCCTTTATATATACAACAAGACTTTTCAAAGGCAAAAATATATTTCATTATAGCAATCATATTTTAATAAAATGATGGGAAAACCGGAGCATGCATATAAACCCTCACCAAGAGTTTTGTTGGTCCAATGGTTGGGATTTGGGTTTCACAACTCACAGGAATTCCCCACCGTAACTCCCTAATATATTTCTTAAACGTTTTCCCACTTTTTCCATGTTGTAAAACCGCATGAAACATTGTGATTTCACTAAGTCGAGTGGTCTATATGTGCATTAACTTTCCATTAAACTTTAGTCAATTAATTTACACTAAATGCAAATGAATTAAGTCGATATATATGTGCATTAACTTTACATTCAACTTTGATCAAAACACCGCTACTTGCATATGGTTTTTTCGGATATTCATTTCTCAGGATTTTCAATCCAGTGAGACCTGCACACACTAATCTACAAATCTATTAGGAAAAAGGCTTATTTGGACTTCTCTAAAGGCGGTAATGACATCTATAATCTGGAGGACAACATCAAGAAAATTACACAAAAAACTTAATTACAAGTTATAGTTTAGCATATTCAGTGTATGTAATTTCCTGAGCCTTTCTAAGATTTGCTTAGCTATTTGATCTAGTCTTGTAACTAAATTCGCCTTAAGATTAGCTAGATTGGATTGCATACGTGTAATCATACTCTTTAAGGTTTACATTTAAAGATTTCATCTTGTTTGAATCTAGGTTTATCTATTTAGTGGGTATTTCTCCTTGAGCCTCAGCGGATTAAATTTAAAATTTACTAAAAAACAAAATTGTGTGTCTTTTTTTTTTTTTTTTTTTTGGTAAATCAATACTTACGGTGTGGTTATTTGTTAGTTCTTGAACATTTGCTTCCACATTTGACCATAAGGACAATCAACTGTTGACTCAACATGTCAACAATTATGTGTTTAGTACCAGATGCGATACATAGTCTTTCATTATTCTATCACCTCATGTCGAATTTTAGTAATCTATATACTAGTGATATTACATGAATGGAGATTCACGTATACGGAAAACTTGTTTGCGAAGTGTGGTATCAATATGACCGATACATCAAATGGATTTTATCAGAAGTGGAGAGGAAATTAGAATGATGACAAAGAAATGCTGAATATGGATTACTGTTGTTATTGCTAAAATTAAAAACGTAAATAACTTTACAACATAACCCTAAATATATACTAGTCAGAACAATCGAGAATCGACGCGCTAATTACACAAGCTAGCTAATCCTATCACTATCTCTCATCAAAACGCGCTTTAGCACTAACAAGAATCGTACTGAATTGTTGCTAAGCCGTCTCAATTGTTGATTGCGACTGCTAGGTTTATGAACCATAAATGTTGATTTGGGGACGCTCTGAGTCTAACGCTCTGGATTGTGTTGGCGCTCTACTCGTCGGTTAGAACGAACTAAAAGTTCGTTATTAACTCTGTTTGTTTCTGCTTCAATCTTCTTCCGTATTTGCCCGATTTCTTCCATCAGATTCACCATGCCTTGAGATTCCCCCTCAAGATGGGAATGAATGTCAGTAATTCCCATCTTGCACATCATAACTTTCATCAAATCGGAAGAAACAACTTTTGTGAATACATCTGCAAGTTGAGACTTGGTGTGAACATACTCCGTCTTGATTATTCCTGTTTGCACCTTTTCTCTTATGAAGTGCTGATCGACCTCTATATGTTTTGTTCTTTCGTGAAATACTGGATTTCGTGTCAGATGCAATGCTGATTGATTATCACACAGTAGAAAGGTTGGTACCTTTATAGTTGTGCCAAAATCTTGCAATATAAATCGTATCCACATTACTTCACAAATAGTTTGTGTCATGGCTCTGTACTCAGATTATGCAGACGATCGACTCACCACAGTTTGTTTCTTGGTCTTCCAACTCACCATAGATTTTCCAAAGAACACACAATATCCAGTGAGTGATCTTCGTGTGTCTTGACATCCAGCATAATCTGCGTCTGAATAGGCGAGTAAATTGTGGTTTTTCTCTGATGAGAAGAGGATACCTTGGCCTGGACTTCCTTTCAAGTACTTCACAACGTACAAGGCTGTATCAAAATGCTTCTTTGTAGGTCTCTCCATGTACTGACTTAGAAGATTAACTGCATAGCATATATCAGGCCTGGTTAAAGTAAAATACAAGAGTTTGCCTATGATTTTCGATATTTTGACATATCATTAAGTACTTCTCCTTATGTTGTAAGCTTGTGATTTTGCTCAATTGGAGTCACATATGGTTTGCACCCCATCAAACCATATTCCTGGATAATCTCTAGTGTATACTTCCGTTGACATACATATATTCCAGTCTTTGCTCTTGCTATTTCCGATCCAAGAAAATATTTGGGTTGTCCAAGATCCTTCATTTTGAAGTGTGTTTGCATTTGTATTTTAACTTTATTGATTTCATCCTGATCACTTCCTCCAATCAAGATATCATCCACATAAACCAAGATACAAATAATGCCCGTTTTAACTTTCTTTGTGAACAATGAATGATCGTTTTTAGATTGACAAAAACCAAGTGTCAATAATGATTGTGTAAACTTGTAATTCCATTGTCGAGATGCTTGTTTCAAGCCATAGAGTGATTTGTTGAGCTTACAAACAAGGTTATTGGATTGTGAGTGTGAAAATTCCCCCTCAATACGATAACCAGGAGGTAAGCACATATAAATGACTTCCTCAAGATCACCATTAAGGAAGGCGTTATTAACATCCATTTGACATATTGTCCATTGTTCTTGAGCCGCAATTGATAAGAAAAGACGTATGGTAGTATGCTTAACAACTGGACTAAAAGTCTCAGTGTAATCATAGCCATACCTTTGAGTAAACCCTTGTGCAACTAGTCGTGCTTTATGCTTGTCCAAGGTACCATCAGACTTGAGTTTTGTTTTAAAAACATACCGGCAACCAATTGGTTTGGCTCCAGGAGGAAGAGTGGTGATGGTCCATGTATTGTTATCTTCCATAGCTTGAATTTCAGCTTGTATAGCAGCTCGCCAGTGTGGATACAACATGGCTTCATTGAAAGAACTAGGTTCTTCTAAAAGTGACAAAGTGAAAATATAGTGTCGATGTGATGGTGATAAATTGTCATATGTGATATAGTTTGTGATTGGATGTGATGTAGAAGATTGAGAACGCAAAGTTTCACAGTGAAAGTCAAGCAATGTTCGAGGAACTTGAGTGACTCGAGTAGAACGTCTAACCGGAGGTTGATGAGGTGTGGTTGCACTAACTGGAGGTGGTGAAGACAGCACTTGCTCCACACTATCATCTTCAACAATTTCTTGTGCACTAGTAGCTTGAGTACCTATGGGTTGTGAAACTGTGCGTACTGCAGTGACCAGAGGTGATAAAATAAATTCATCATTCCAAGTAGGGTCAACTTGATTGGTAAGATCAATGCATTCTTGAGTATTAGTATCTGCAAAAGGAAAAATGTCTTCACAAAACTTTACATCTCGTGAAGTAAATACGTTTTTGTTCTCAAGATCATACAACTTGAAACCCTTAACTTGTGGATTGTAACCAATAAACACACATTTACGAGATCTTGATTCGAACTTATGTCTAAGCTCTTGTGGAACCAAAGCAAATGCAAGACATCCAAAAACTCGAACGTTGCTATAACTTGGTCTTTGATGAAATACTATTTCAAATGGAGTTCGACCCTTTAAAACATCTAAAGGAGTTCGATTAATCAAAAAAGCAGTTGTGAGAACTGCTTCACTCCAGAAACGAAGTGGTAAGTGAGAATGAAACAGTATAGATCGTGCCACATTGAGAAGATGTTGATGTTTTCGTTCAACAGTACCATTCTGTTGAGGTGTGTATACACAAGATTTTTGATGTTTGATTCCATGTTCACTATAGAAATCATCCATTTGGAATTCAAGTCCATTATCACTTTGTATGATTTTGATGGTAGTTTTAAACTGTGTTTGAATAAGATGTATGAAGTTTTGTAAAGTAGCTCTCACATCCAGCTTGAATTTGAGGAGATAAATCCATGTCATGCGTGAATAATCATCAACAAGTGTAAGGAAATACTGATGACCATGTAAAGATTGTAAAGAGAAAGGACCCCAAATATCACAATGCATAATATCAAAACAAGCACGAGTGTTCTTAACATGAAAAGGAAATGGATCTCGTCGTTGTTTGGCTTTGTAACAAACCTCACAACTAGAGAAAGACGAACTACGAACTACACTACTAACTCTCTCAATGGCTTGCAGTTTATCTAAGGGAATATGTCCCATTCGATAATGCCACATATGTCTTCTTACGTTACTAGGAATGTGAGAAATATGCGAGAAACTTGAAACTTGCGAGACTTGCTTTGGACCTTCATTCATTTGCTCAACTGCCACATTTTGCCTTCTTGGAAACTCAACTCGAAACAACCCTTTAAACCTGTTTGCCCTTCCAATCCTCCTCGAAGAGGATTGAGTCTGGATAAAACAAGATTCGTTAGAAAACAAAAAATCAATATATAATGCCTTCATGTGATATTTCTCATATAGAAATCAAATTAACCCTAAATGAAGGTACACACAATACATCACGCAGAATAAGATCCTTTGTTAATTGAATATCACCTTTATGCATGTGTGACTTCTATTCGTGTGTGATTTGGCAGTTTGACAAAGGAATTGAAAAGAACGAATGTTATGAGTGAATAGTTCATAATTTGAGGTGACATGATCTGTGGCACCAGAATCAAGTATCCAAACCGAAGTTTCTGTGATCTGTGAGTTTGATTGTGGAATATTCAATGAAATGATATCTTTGTGATTAACAGGTGAAGTTTGTGCATTAGAGTTTGCATCTATACAAAAGATTTGTGGAAGAGTAAGATTAGAGTTGAGATTAATACCAGCAAAACGGAGAGCTTCATCCACTTCTTCCTGTGTCATGTGGTGAACTTCACCTTCTTCATACATTTCCTCTCTGCACCCATTGTTCAAAACATCAATCACCTGCTTAACCTGCTGTGGAGTATACCTGCGCGCAATGCCTTGATCTGTCACTTTGGTAACCTCCTGCTCAATCTCTTGAAGTTGAACATTATTAGCACTAGTGCCGGATCCAGTGGACATATAGTCTGAGTGACTGGAGCTGGCTGCTGAGTTTCTTCCACCTCGGCGTCCACCACGTACAATTGTGAAACGTCCTCCACGAGCAGTGTAGGGAACAAAAGACGGAGCACGAGTAAACTTGAAATCAACAGGGAAACCATGAACACGGTAACAAGTGTCAACCAAATGACCATCCTTCTTACAGTAGGTACATTTCATGTGCTCTTTCTCCTTGCATTTGTTTCCATGGTTAAGGTGCATAGTCGAGCTCTCAACACCCAAGTTCATGGGACCACGCACTAGCCTTTGCCTTTCTTCCTGCAAAACAAGAGAATATGCCTTGTCCAAGGATGGAGTTGGCTCCATGATAATGATTTGCCCTCTCACAGTTTCAAAAGCATGAGTTAAACCCATCAAAAATTTAAACACATTATCTATCTCCTGAGTGTGAGCAAGATCGTGAAGACTCTTGCATTTACAAGTGCCACAAATGCACCCTGGATTAGATCTATAGTTCTTTAACTCAGAAAGTAATGCAGTGAGACGAGTAAAATACTCGGTGACTCCAAGTGATCCTTGAACAAGAGTGGCAATTTCATGTTGTATCTGAAAGATACGAACATTATCGGGCTGTGAATAGCGTACTTTCAGCTTATCCCATGCCTCTTTAGCAGTTCCTCCATGGCTAATAGCATTAGCTATCTCTGGACTGACCGAGTAGATCATCCAAGCCAGGACAAGAGAGTTACAGCGCACCCAAGCCGGATACAATGGATCAGTAGCAGCTGGGGCTTCAAGTGTGCCATCTATGAACATCAACTTGTTCCTAACAGAGAGTGCAAGAGTGAAAAACCTAGTCCATGTTTGATAATTGTGTTAGCTTAGAGGTGGAGAAATGGCAACTGCATTGATTCGATCATTAGGCCCAATGAAGTAGGGGCTATCAGGTTCTACACAAGCAGCAGTTGGTGTGGCGGAGGTGTTAGTATTCTCAGTTGTGGTGTTGTTGGTATTGTTGGTGGTTTGCATTTCAGGATTGCTAGGGTTTGCTTCTTCCATGGTTTTTCAAAGTATGCTAGAGAGATGAGTCTTGTGAGCAAAGTGTAGCAGGCTGTGACTGCTTTTATATCAGAAGAAACAACCACAAAAATGAAGAGATAAGAATGAATGACTGAATGACTCAGCACTATGAAGAGAAAAGTGTGAGGAGCAAACAAACAAATCTGCAGAAACAGACTGCAACAACACACAACTGTGATCTCTGCAACAGAGATATAGCTGGTAATCAGAAGAAGACAAGTGAATAAAACGACGGAAAAGGAGAGAATCAAAGGTACGATGACCTAAGCTCTTGATACCATATCAGAAGTGAAGTGGAAATTAGAATGATGACAAAGAAATGCTGAATATGGATTACTGCTGTTATTGCTAAAATCAAAAACGTAAATAACTTTACAACATAACCCTAAATATATACTAGTCAGAACAATCGAGAATCGACTCCTATCTACGCGCTAATTACACAAGCTAGCTAATCCTATCACTATCTCTCATCAAAACGCACTTTAGCCATAACAAGAATCGTACTGAATTTTTGCTAAGCCGTCTCAATTGCTGATTGCGACTGCTAGGTTTATGAACCTTAATGCTGATTTGGGGACGCTCTGAGTCTGACGCTCTGGATTGTGTTGGCGCTCTACTCGTCGGTTAGAACGAACTAAAAGTTCGTTATTAACTCTGTTTGTTTCTACTTCAATTTTCTTCCGTATTTGCCCGATTTCTTCTATCAGATTCACCATGCCTTGAGAGATTATTTTTTTTGGAAATCGGCAAAATTTTTATTATGACTAGATCATGAAAAAACTTACAATTAGTGCATAAGATTTGCACCAAAGAGTCTCAACCAATATAAATAAGTCACCCGCTAAATGAAATCATGTCCATCTAGAGGAGGGATATGATAATCGACTAGAACTAAACCCCAAGAACAGCCAAGCACCAATAGCTCATGAGGTTTGAAAGGTCTAGCCTAGACCGATACACAAATACCTCACGTAGCCGAGGCATGATCAAAACAAGTTGCAGGGTGACACAAGTTACATCAAATGGATTGGAAGCTCACTTGTTCACTAAAGTTTCCAACAATCCCCACATGAAGGAAAATTGATCCACTTGCACTCTTGAAACAGATTAATGATAGATAGTTTTCACTTTGACTCTTCAGTAATGGAATACCTTCAGATATGCTTGCCATGTGACGAAGGTGAAATACCCACCGTTTAATGAGTTGATTTCTTCCCGGTGAACGGACTTAGACCTTGTTTTGTTCATCTTAATTTAAGTTGGGTTCAGTTTAATTTAGTTTAGTTTAGGTGTGCGCAGTTTAAATTTATACTTAATTCATTTTCAGATGAATTGAATGGATCTATACTACAGATTATCGATATTCAAACTCCAAGTCAAAAGTTTCTGAACAAGAATGCCCCAGTTTGAGAAATTTCATGTTCTTCCGAAAGGAAGAGTTGTAGTTGTAGTGTCAAGTTGATGGGAAGATCTCATTTGCCACAATTTTGAAAAACACATGGCTGGTTGGGTGCCTATACCCCTATAGTGAGTGTGATAATGATTTGGGGAAGAAGCACTGCACTTTGGTGGTGTGGTGTGGTGTGGTGTGTTTTGCCAACGAAAAGACATTCACTTTACATGCATTTTCAATCAATGCTATCTATGCATACTTGCTGCTGCATCTTCCCATCCTCCTCTTCCCCCTTCTCATTTATTATGCAACCAAGCCCACATCACATTCACAGTAATCTTTCCGCTCCACTGCTTTTCTTTTCTTTCTCCTCCTTTCCAACACATCATTTTCCAGCTTGTCTTCCTTCTATTCTACTTTAATTATTCATGCCTCTCTTGCTCCAATTATAATCAACACAACTACACAACACAATTGCTTCTTGCTTCATCCTCATCTCTAACCACATTCATTTTCCCCAGCACCAACCGATCAGGTATTCTCATGTTTTCTTTACAATTCACTTAATTCACTCTCTTTTGGTTCAAATGTGCCAAATTTTTTATTTTGTTTCTGGGTTTTCGGTTTTTTGAGTCAGTGTTAAGAAACGAGTATGCATTGTAAGTTCTAATTTTGGAATATTTCGGTTGTCTGCTTTCTGCTCCTCTTGATCGGATCACTACACTACATTTGGGTTTGTTTGTTTGTTTTTCTTACTTTTATGTATGCTTGTCGCTTTATTGTTGTTTACTTTAATGCGCATTTTGACCCTAGTGAAGAAATGAGAGGTAACTAGACTATGTTTCCCCATAATCCAGTGGAAAAACAATGGGTTTTTTCTCTTGTTCAAAGTTTTGCAGGTATTTGACTTCATTGCTTTAGCTAATCTCTTGTGTGATATGTAGAATTATTAGGTTATTTGGGAAAAGTGACCTGGTAGTATCATCTGTATGTATATTTGGACATAAATACTTAAAGGTTAATCTTGTTTTATTACTTTTGTGTCTTTTGGAGTGTTAGTTGATTACATTTCCAAGATTTACCTTGTGCTTCGGGGTTCTTTGCTTCAACTTCAATATTATATTATTAGGCATAGTGTGGATGTTGGCATGACATATTTCAACTTATCTGAAATATTTTGATTCCCAAGACACAAACATATGGATGACTCACCCTTGTGTGTTATAATACTGCCTCCTCACATGCAAATTATTTATCATGAAACTTTTTCTGATTTTGCTACAACTTTTATTCATCTGCTACCTTATGTCTATTGAAATACTTCATTAAACTAATCAACTTGGTTAGTGTTTCTATGATCCTTCTTTAACTAGATTGGATATCTCCCACGTCGCCCCAACTAAGTTGACATTTGACTAATGGAAACGGAACCCAGTCTGGTCTTAAAGTGGTGTTCTCTTTTTTGAATCTTTTGATTTGCTTGGTTCACTGCATTTTCTAATTTCTTGTTTGTCATTAGATCTGTATATATATGAAGGAGAAGAAGCATTTCATTTCCATTTTGAGCTGAATGGGGGGCTGCGTCTCGGTTAGTAGTCAGAGTTCTTGCAGTAGCAAGAGTAATGGGGAATCAATGTCTCCCTCGTGTCTGTGGATAGATCTTTTATGGCGCAATAGTAGTAGAACGTTTTCTGACCATGTAAGTAATGTGCAACAACTGTCCTTGGTGCCCAATCGGATATTCACCAATGGAAGGAGCCGCAGTTCTTGCATATTCACCCAGCAGGGGCGTAAAGGCGTAAATCAGGATGCCATGATTGTATGGGAGGTCAGTCCAGTTCTTTTGTTGTTGAGATGTCATTGCTTATTTTAGAGGGTACATCTTTAGGAGTGTTTATCTGCCGCTTTACTTTCAATTGTTCAAAACATGAAATGGAGCTGCTATTTTACCAGTATTTCCTTACATTAGTAGTAATAACTTTATGTGTTCTTTGAGCTAATTTTATCTGATCTGGAAAAAGTAAATCAGCAATTTTGTGATATGTTTGTGCAGGACTTCATGGGCGAAGATGTGACCTTATGCGGTGTTTTTGATGGCCATGGTCCCTATGGGCATCTGGTTGCCCGTAAAGTCAGGGATGCACTTCCATTGAAACTGTCGAGTTTCATGAAAACCTTAGAATCAAAGAGACATGGGCAAAGGGCTAATTGCTGTAAAGGAAATATAAAATCGGACGTGGTTGATCCTGAAAAGGATGTATCTGCTGAGGTGAATATGGAATCTTTGTGGAGAGAAGCTTTTCTCAAAGCATATAAGTTGATGGACAAACAACTTAGGTCACAGTCTAGTGTAGATTGCTTTTGCAGTGGCAGCACGGGGGTCACTGTAATCAAGCAGGTATGAACTGGATGTGTTCCTTCTGAGATGATATGTGGTTATCTTTCAAACTTTCTAAATCTGCTCCTCTGAACTTTTGCAGGGCTCAAATCTTTTTGTGGGTAATATTGGTGATTCTAGAGCAATATTGGGTTCCAGAGATAGCAATGATTCGATGGTGGCAGTCCAGCTAACAGTTGATCTGAAGCCTGATCTTCCTAGTACGCTTCTCGCCATTCCTTACTATATTTAATTTATTGTGCTATATTTTTATCATGCGGGAAGAAAATGAGCTTATTGCAGTTCACTGTTCAGCTTCTTGAACTAGCTGAATTAATACTCTTATATTTCCAACAGAGGAAGCAGAAAGGATAAAACAGTGTAAGGGTCGGGTATTTGCTTTACAAGATGAGCCTGAGGTTCAACGAGTTTGGCTGCCTTTTGATAATGCGCCCGGACTAGCAATGGCTCGAGCATTTGGAGATTTTTGTTTGAAGGATTATGGGGTGATCTCGATTCCGGATTTCTCTCATCGGACTCTCACTGACCAAGATCTGTTTGTTGTTCTTGCATCAGATGGGGTATGCTTCTAGAAAATCTGCATATTACGTGTTTTACATTAAACCATCATGAAATATAGCATCCAAAATTTATATAAAGAAGTAAAGAACCATGTAAAATAGGTTGGCGCTAAAATTTGGGTGAATTTGAAACAGTAAAACATGAGTTGTGTATGAATGTCTACAGCATCAAAAGTAAAAAATTGCAAGTTCAATGATGTGAATTTAGTGAAACGGAAAGATCAAAGCATAAAATTGTGCAATTATTGACACACTAGAGTGTCATAGTTCATAAAGATCGATAAATGTAACATAATATGACTCTTAAAGATCTGAAATATGCACCAACTCTAACATAAGTTTGTAGTGTGGAACTGAATTCATAAAGAAGTTTTCATGGTTAATGAAGTTTGGATAGACAGAACTCAGAATTCAAGCAATAATCATAATCTGAGGAAGATTTAGTTAAAGGATTTTTTACTAGTTGGCTCTTCATATGTCAATTGTTTGGCTCTGTATCTCTAATATCAATGACGAAATATACAAAGATTAGAGCTTTACTTGACTCCTTTGTGGGGAATGAGAGGTTCTTAAACTTTATCCAAGTGAGAATGGTGGTCTTTCTTAAATTAAGTAAGCCAAACAGTCGGTAAGTGATGTCTCTTCATTTTTTATATTTTAAATCTGAGCATGATTAGCAGTACTAGTGTATTTCTTTTACCAATACCCTTACATATATATGATCCATGTCACCATCCATCCCTCTGAATATCTTACTAATCTTCGTTTTGCAAATAGCATCCACTATAGCGCAAAATACAACTGCTTCAGTGCTGGCATTACTAACAGCGTTCTTTGTTCCCGTAATGACAAAGGACATAGTATATTAAAGTATTGGTAGCTCTGTGGTGTATATAATAAGAATCATCTTCTGCATGATGGGAAGGATGTAGGCAAATATAGGAATACATGATCTCTAATGTCAACCCCTTGATTGGATGTCTAACAGATATCTGATCTGTAAATTTAATTCCCCATATCTTTTACCTACTCTTAGTAGGTAACCTACCTATCATGACTCATGAGTCTTGACAGGCAAACCTAGTAGAAAAAGAAACTCTGTTGTAAGTAGATCACTATCTGAGATAATGGGCATTTATGTGCAGCAGGCCACAGCACGTCTTGGAGCTCTCTATTTTTTTTTTCCTTTGAGCAGAAGTGAGGCCCTTGTAATTGTTATTAATATTGGGGAGATTTATATATAATTCTCTTTTTTTAAGATAAATTCACCAAGCAGTATCATATTTCTAACTTCCATAATTCATACGCTATTATTTTGTATCTTGTACCTGCATATCCATCCGCGCTAAATTGAACTATTTTTGCTAATATCAAGATACGTCAAACTAAGGTTCTCTTAGCTGCATTGTCCCGAGATAAGATTTCATTGATATCAAGTTCTTCTGAATATTTTGGGCGAAAGAAAGCCCTCTAATTGCTTCGAGCTTTCACGTTGAGATATTTAAGATCTTCACTGACTAGCAGCTGTGCCTTAACCTGTGTCTCAGTTATTTCATGGGCTTTGAATACGATATTGGTCACAGTTCCCATTGGTTGTAAATTGTACTCGAAGGGGGTGGGGGTGGTGGTGGTTAGGGGCACCATTATTCAAGTAGAGCTGTATGCGACACGAAAATTGAAGTGCATTATTCGCTCCTTTATATAGTGTGTAATTCTCCATAGATTTTCTCCCCAAAAGTTGTCAGAGAACTTTTATTCCCTCTGGCCTCCGCTCTATTCCTGAACCTCACTTAAAAATGAAAATGTTTATTCGTGTCTCAGTCATAATGACTTGATAGCATAACCCGTTCATCCTTACCTAAAGCAGACGAAATAACAAACTTTATTTATTGCCAAATTCTTAGGAAATGCAGCTTTTTCCTATGTTTCCAATAACATTGGAAATAGTTGCTTTTTAGTTACTTCCGGGATGTATTAAACCCGCGTCTGAGTGTTTTTAAACCTGTGTCTGACTGTCTGGGTGTTTTATATAGCTTTGTGTATAGGAAAAAGACTAACTTAACAAGAAAATGTCTAATACTATTGTGATAGCTGATAGGTGCAATCTATGATCCACTGAGATATAATGAAATAAGTACACATCACCCTAACAGGGTCGGTTCTTGACAGCTAAAATGTTTAAATGAGTAATGTTTAACTGTTCTTTTTTCTGTGTTCAATATTCTCTATGGGAATGTGTTGCACTTGTACAAGCATCCAAAGTTCTTTTTTTTATTCGAAGTTCAATAGTATTCTTAAGAGTTTATAATTGTCGTTAAAAATCTGAGATATTTTCAGATGATTATAATTATCTGATTGCTGTTAATGAGAACGCTGAAAGAGAAAAAACAAAAAACAAAAAACAGAGAGAAAGAGAGACACACACACACACACAGCCAAAGGTGATCCAGTTTGTCTAAATGAAAAATATGAGGTTTTGTGTATCCAAGTCAATATTAGCGGTCCCATGTATGACCAAAGTAGTTATTGATGCATTAAATTTGGTGAGAGCTGAAAATGATCAAGAAAAATAGCTCCGTCTCTGTGTAATACGCATATGCATGGTCTTCATTCTTATACGGTGCTAGATAAAAAAATTTGTTGTATGATACCCAAGTAAGTGAATGTTGGCATCAGTGGTGGAGCCACACGATGTCAATGGGGGCAAGTGCCCCCTGGATTTTGGTGATATAATATAGATAGGCTAATTCATTCAGAAAAGTCCTAGTGTTGCAGCGGCAGAAGTTCTTTGTTTGCCAAGGCTTGGTCCAGTGTTCAATTCTGGTTGGCATGGTACTTGAATTTCACTCTGTGACCTACCAAGTTCCCCCAGAGGCCGCATCAGTGACTAAGCACACCACTTACCTCTTGTTACTCTTATTATTAAAGAAACTGGCTTATATATGCCACTGCATAGGTTAAAGGAAGCAGAAAATGTTGTATTGTGAAGAACAAGTCTGATGCTTCTTACCACAATAGGATGAGACCATGAGAATTTCCAATTTGTGGTACAAAATGTTAATATATAATTTTAACTAAAACTATTGATATTTGTTGAGCACTTTCTGAATCCCGTTTACATATTTATAGCCCAAGACTGAAGAAGACAATTGGCTACGAACATTAGAAAGTTTAGAGAAGCTAAAGACTGTTGAACTCAAATATACATAAGATAGAAATGCTCAGATTTGGAGCATGTTTAATGATCTATTTTTTTGGTGTAACATGCAGGTTTGGGATGTATTGAGCAATGAAGAAGTAGTAGAAATAGTATCATCGGCTCCAACAAGGTCATCATGTGCTAGGATCATAATTGATGCTGCTTCTCGTGAATGGAAATCGAAATATCCAACATCAAAGATGGATGACTGTGCGGTAGTTTGCATGTTCTTGGACGGAAAGATGGACTCTGAGTCTGATTGTGAAGAACAATGTCTTTCTTCGGCTACCACTCACAGCAACCAATCCACTGGGGAAACAGACGATTGCCAGAACTCAGAACCATGTCTTCAGAGAAATGTTACTGTCAGGCCATGTGACGAGACAGATAAAAAATATAAAGTGCTAGTTGAAGTAGAGGATGTCGTAAAAGTTGGGAGTGAAGATCAGAACTGGTCAAGTTTGGAAGGCGTCACGAGAGTAAACTCGTTGGTTCAACTTCCCCGATTCTCCGATGAAAGGCAAAGACCTTGATTCTAACACGCATTCATCTTCTTCTTCTTCTTCTTCTTTTTTTTAAACTGTGGCCTTACTTTTCTGATGTATTCCGGTAGGCTACGTTTGTCTTCCGTGTTCACAAGTTCTTATGTAATCCTATTGTATAATGTTGTACCTTAAACAACAAGGTTAAAAACTAGGGGAGATTGGTGAATAGTATTTAAAACTTTTTTGTTTCTAAAGTAGATTGATGATTTCCAAATTCCAATACGTAAGAGTAAGAAGGCGGAAAACTTTCATTAAGCGCAGAAGTATGTGTACTTCATAAATGCAGTTAGAAACAGGGCGTAGCCAGAAAATATTTATGGATGGTGCTATCTGCTATATGTGACACATTTTCATATGAATTTTGTACTAATTACTTTATAATACTCACTAAAAAATTGAAAAAGGGTGTGGCTAAAGCCAAAATACTCACTACAAATTTAGAAAAGGGTGTGGTTAAAGACACAGGTAGTACAAATACTACCTCCGCCCCTGGTTAGAATTATAATCGTGGGTGGCTGAAAGTAAATGTGCAGTGAAGTAAGTACTTGTTTTATAGTGGTATTTGAGGGTTGCGTATCCCATAATTAGCCCATTTCGTCCGAGGACTCGAATGTACTAAGATAATTGAGATTCATTACAAAAATATATCTTTAGTATTACCCTAAGTTCCAAATTTGTAGCATCAGGGTTCGACTTTCTCCCAGATTAAAATAGTACTTCTGAACCAAGGATTTTCCTTCTCCTAGATCAAGTCGTCAATCCCCCTTACCAAGGGTTTTCCCTTCTCCCAAATTGTAAGTTTCTAATTAAGTAGGAAAGCTCCTAATTAATGGACTTTCAATTCCTCCACGAACACTCCTGGCGGAATTGATTTCCTAACAAAATATAAGTCCGTCAGGTATGTTCTCGACGGGTTATCAGAAAGTAGAGCACTCATTAGTAAGTTGTTGAATACTATCGTAATTTTGTGGATTGTTTCATTATCCATTCCTTATTTGCTATGGTATGGGCATGATGGATAGCTAATTTGTTCTATCTGTCGCAAATACCTCTTGTGAAAACAATGACTTGGTAGATTGAAAAGTCTTTCTAGTGCCTGTCTCAGAAAGCTTATCATTTATTCTTAAGTTGTGATATGTCTCAACTCTCACCTGTAGGTGTGACCTTTCTAAATTCGCGTGTTAGAAAGTTGGTCCCGCAACTTTAGAGCCAGCTTCCTGAGTATCCGTCTCAGAGTGCTTCTTAGTGAGTGATGAAAGTGAAATTAGGTAAGCATTTTCGGCTCTAATACTCTAGATAATATACTTTAGTTCGGATCTTCTGGCTTCTTGTGAACGTGAGGCTCTTTCATGAAAACAAGGGAAAGTGGGTTAGTATATTTAGACCGGTTTGCTTTAGTACCCGTCTAAATAAAACATTATATCTCTTTAGAGCTTTTCTAAATTTCATAAAACACCTGAATTGTAATGAAATTTAGTGTTTTACTAGTTTTTATGGGGAACCAGACGTGATAGAAAAATACTTA
The DNA here is from genome assembly GCA_036897195.1 of Plantago coronopus. Classification (NCBI taxonomy): domain Eukaryota; kingdom Viridiplantae; phylum Streptophyta; class Magnoliopsida; order Lamiales; family Plantaginaceae; genus Plantago; species Plantago coronopus. Next base: position 19,373 of record JAYMSL010000937.1, read on the forward strand.
GAATTTGTCGAAATACCCGAGTTCTTTATCAACCGAGTTTGGCTTTGTATGGGGGGATTTTAACGAAATTGTCATAAATTCTTAAAAGTCCGGAGGTAATCAAGTTGAACTGACTCGACTGAGATAATTACGACGGTATATAATCAGTGGTTTTAATGGATATGACATATTGGCTACATATGGATAGAGAAGCGGTTAATAACTGTTGTTCTCAAACCTTCCCTTTAGCTTCTACGTGTGAAATATTTATCAAATCCATTTAAAGTCCACAAAATAATAATGTAATGATTTTAGCGAGACGGACTAAAATTTGAAGCAACCAAAAACTGGTTTCTACTCTTA